>JANHGL010021552.1:0-14826 GCA_024611195.1 Ceyx melanurus
TGCCCAGAGAGGTGGTGGCTGCCCCATCCCTGGCACCATCCCAGGGGAGGTTGAGGGGGCTCTGAGCACCCTGCTCTCGCTGCAGATGTTCCTGCTCCCTGCAGCGGGGCTGGACTAGGTGACCTTGAAAGGTTCCCCCTCAACCTGAAACATTCTATGGTTCCATGACCTGTACATCTCATTTCCCAACTCTAGTATCTAATGCATGTTTGGGAGACCTCACATCCATCATCTCAAGGCAGGATCCTGAAAGGGGCACGGCAGGGCTGTCCAGCAGAGGTTTTGAGGAGCAGTTCATCACCCACCAGGGCTCTGCCTCATCCTTCAGGTAGCCTGCAGGTGGCAAAAGCCAGAATTCAGCAGGGATTCTGGTGGTTTCATCTGCGGGCACGTGTGACTCACTGCCAGCACGGCTGGCCACGCTCCCTGCTGCAGTAAGAGGCATCATCTGCACAACAGAATAAGTCAAGAATTAATATCCCAAGTGCTTCTTTGCCCTGGTTTTAGGCTGCCAGTGGATGAAACCCTGGGAAAACCTGGCGGGAGTGAGCGAAGGGCTAACCCCAGCACGTGAGAGCTGCGGGTAGGACGCTGGCACCGCGCAGCGAAACTCGCCCCAGGATGATTCCAACCAAAGCCCTTCCCCTCTCCAGAGCCCAGACGTTTGCCAGCAGCGGGAGGAACCGCCTAGGTGGAAGCGATTGGGAAGTGGCAACACTTGTGGAGGTTCCAAGCCGTAATAAGAGACTGGAGCCCACTTTGATACTGTGTTTTAATGAAGCGGGGTGACATCCAGCCCTGCCTGGCACCGGAACCCAACCCAGTGCCTCACGCTGTTTAACCAGTTCCCCGCCAGCCGCTTGCACCATCTCGTGAGAAAGGACTCGGGGCGTGAGCGGCCGCCCCGCACCCCTCGGGCCGGGGCCTCTCCTGGCTCACCTGGAGACAGCACACGCTCTAAGGGAGGCTTCAAAGGTCGTGTCCTTGCTGCCAGGGCCGGGCTGCGTGGTGCCTGCGGGGCTCAGGTGGGGTAGGGGGACAGGCAGGGGTTGTCCCCCCACAACCTTGCCTGGTTTGGAGGTGGCAGGGAGGCATCTGAGGGTAGGACAGCCGGGCTGGCAGCCCAGCTGAGGAGCAGGAGTCGCTTCTCCTCCCGAGTGACAGAGTTGTCTGGTGGATGCTTTGCACAATGGTATCTGATCACATTCCTGCTTTCTGCCTAACATCAAACAGTGAGTCAGCGATGAAGCCTCATCAGATGTCTCTCTGCTCTGGCTTTCATATCTGAAAAGCAGAAAGGATGGTGCTCTGTGAGTATGCAAAGCACAGAAAGTAGGGTGCCTTTAGATCTACGGCTTAGAAAATACCACAGCTTTTAATGACACTGTAATTTATTTTTCTGCTGGCATCCACGGACCCCAGCGGGAATCGATACCGCCGGGGCTCACAGTCTGGGGACATTTTGTTCATTCTGGGGGATGCAGGGGACAGCAGCTACAGGGCCAAACCAGATTCACAGCAACATTAACATTAAAAGCATTCTGAACTCGCTAATGGGATTTGAAAAAATTACACACACGCCCCCTAAAAATACTAATAAAGCCAGAGCAGGCAGAAGAAAAGAGCAGGAGTTTATGCCAGGACAGGGATGAGATAAAACTTGACCTCTGAGCCTCCAGCCTGTTGGCCAAGGTCTGTGCTATGGGTGTGCTCACGGCGTGCAAGGCGCCTGCTTGATCGGTTCAGGGGGTTCAAGCTGTAAATCTCATCAACTGCAGAGCCCTCTTTGTCAGGGCTGGTGGCAGAGGTGACGAGGGCAGCGGTTCAGCCTGGGAACTGGCTGGGGTGAAACCTGGCAGGTGGCTGAAGCAGCACCGTGGGGAACCTGTCTGAACTTCTGCAGGGACACCACCAGCTCCTGCAGCTGGAGATTGGGGAGAACAAGCCCATTTAGTGCAAGGGGACTTGTTTAGCTCAGCCTGGTCTTTGTAGGCTCGTGTGATCAGCAGGGATGAAGCATCTGCTTGTGAGGGAGTGGGACGTCCCCCGTGGCTGGCTGAGGCCGGTCCACGGGCTCCTTGCTCACAGGCCAGACAAACCATACACATGAGATTGTTCCCTAGTCATGCAGACTTAAAACACACTTGGCTGTGAATATCATTAAGCTCTGGGATAGTCTGGAGCAGCCGTGGGAGAATGGAACCAGTCATTTTCTAAATAAGAAGCCAAACCTCTGAATACAGATCCACCTCCTCCCAAGCTCCCAGTCTGATCCCACGTGCATCACGAGCCAGATGTGGCTTGGGCATTACTCTTGCTGCCAATTCAGCTGAAATAAGCACAAAAGGGAATTAAATGGAGTAGGAAATATTCACAGTGGGTTTGTGCCTAATCAAGATTACACACGGTTTGGTCGATTACGTTCCCCCAAGGCCAAATGGGACCATGGCACAGCGGCCCCGATGCCACCCTGCAGTTGGCTCCTCACCTAAGGAGCACCTCGGAGGGGAGCACACCCATATCAAGGTGGAAAACACACCGGGACAGAGAAAAAGGCAAAGGGCACCCAAGGCATCCCTGCCACAGGTTGACAGGAATGTCTCTCCTAGTGCCCTTCCCTCTGTATCAGGAGTGATCTGGCTGAGAAGTCCTGGAGCAAACCACAACTGAGGGTGTTGCTGTCTTCCCCAAATACTTTCTCTAATGAGGTTTTTAAATAGTTCTGCCCCGCCTACACCGGCAGCCCCAGCACTTTCATCTCCAGGTGAATGGGAACCGAGGTGGGACTCGGCTGTCTGCTGGGCAGGATCATTTCCATACCATGGCCCAGCCTGGCAGGGGCAGCGCTCGCCCCTCAAAGCCAAACGGGTGTCACCTCAGGGGGGTGTCCGGCAGCAGGGGGCTGCTGGCAGCCCTGGTACGAACGGGGCTGGCACTGCAACCAGTACCTCCAGTGCTCCGAGTAACCACACGCCTTTCGTTCTTAGGTGGCAAAGCTCTGGTCTGTCCCAGAGGGGTTTTTGGTGGGTGTGGAAGGGTTTTCCACGTGAAAGCAGCTCGCCCTCTTCTCCTCCCCGGCGCTGGGAAAAGGGATCATTTCATCACAACCTATTCTCTCGGGGTATATCCCAATGATCTGGGGGGAACGGCCACACAAGCTCCTGACCACCGACCCTTCTGATTTGATCACTGCACCCTTGTAATGAAAAAATAAAGCCTCGGTCCTCAAGAGCTGCAAACATCTGCAGCTGCTGCCCAGATGTGGTTGCCCGGAGCCTCCGTGAAGGTTTCTGGAGGGAAAACCCCCCACCTGCCTCACAACACAGGGGATGGGGCGTTCGCTTCAGAAACCTTGACCGAGGAGACACGAGGTGCCTTTGATCTCCAGATAGAAAAATGATCTTTTGATTTCAGATGATGAAAATGAAGAACCATCTGCTGAGAAGCAGCTACGGACCCACGTTTGATGGAGGCCATATGGTGTCCAGGGCTGCGACGTATGAATTCAATTAGCTGCCTGTGCCTGCGTCAGTAATTCTGTATCCACCCAGTCATGGTTTTTGGAACAAATATTATAATATTCCCATGGATCCTCCAGACAGTGGGAGGTGTTTTCCTTCGCTGTGAAGGTTTTGGGAAGTGATGACTTTGTCTCGTTTTCATCTTACCCTAACTCTGCATTGCTAGTCCTTTGCTTCTCCAGGCTTGGAGCCTGACCGGGATCTCTGAGCCAGCTGCAGTGCTGAGACATCCCCAGCTCCAGTGTGTCCCTCGGGACTCACGTTTCCCTCTCCTGTCCATCTCTCTGACACCAGGACTGAGTCTGTGCTGTTTCTGAGAACAGATTCCATCTCTAACCTAAGCCAGATCTGCTCCACTCTCCTTTCCACGGGGTTTACCAGGGGTTTACTCAGCTCTGCTGAGAGCAAGGTTTCTGTTGCCACCACCTCACAACCAGGAAGGGTGGCATGATGTAAAGATCCAGGCCCTTTAATAGTGTGCAGGAGGGTGGGAATGACCAGATGCCTGACTGGCCACCAGTGCCAGCAGACGGGTGGTTTTCCTTCCTGGGAAGCCAGGCCATGCAGAACCCAATTAGCTACGATGATATTTCAAATGTAATCATCAGGAAGTCCCTTTTCTTTTTAAAGGTGTGGCTCAGCACCACACATTGCACTCTGTAAGCTGCATATTTGTACTGATTTGCCTCTTTGCTGTGTTGGAAGTGGGAAAAATCCTGTTATGGGAGCGGGCTGGGCAGAAGCCCTGAGAGCAGCAGGTTGTAATTAGGGGCTGGAAGGGCCTCACTCCCAGACCTCACCTTCCTCTGCATCCCAGTAACTCCCCTGCAGAAGGGACAGCCCAGAAAAAGCTCCTGAGTGGAAAGGAACCCTAGAAAAGGGGATTTCTCCTGACTTTTTTTGTGTAGGGATGGGGTTGTCAAGCTAAATTGTTATTTATAGATGTAGTTCTCAAAAGGTTTTCCTTTTTCCCTCCTCTTTCTGTGCACACACCAGTGCAGCAGAGACACTGCAGGGCTTAGCTTAGGCTAAGAGAAATCAGCTTTTGCAGAGCCCTCTATTACACCAGAACAGCACTGAGCAGAGATTATCACCCAAACTCCTGCCCAGACCAGAGCCACCTCCTCCCATCAGATCACTGCAGAGAGTCCCCTCAGCTCCTGGGTCACAGCTGCACATCCAGCACCTCCTGTCCTGTAGAAAACCCCTTCTCCCCAAGGATCCTTGGCCACTGGTGTGGGCTCAGTGCCACTGCCACCCCAGACCTTGCCCTGGAGCACTGTGTGGCAGCCTTGGTGGCCCACGGGGCTCCTGGCACTGGCTACCCCTCCTCAACTCCAGCACCCACTCTGGGTGTCTAACCAGCTCCAAGTCAGGCATCACCCTGAGCTGCCCATGGCAACATCTCTTTGCAGAGATTTCTCACCAGTGATGTTGGAGACCATTTCACAGATGGCTTTACATTTTCAGGTGGTCACATTCCTTTTGTTGTCATTACTGATGTAATATTTGTGTCAGGATAGTCTTACCAAGGTCCTTGCTGCTGCTGGGAGGTCCATCTCCTCCTTGCTTTTCCTGGTCATGCTGAGGATGCTGCTGTGCCTGGGAAACCCAGAAGGGCACCTTTCTGAGCTGGCTCTGCTCATCATCCTGCACGGCTCTGATTAGAGACCTGTCACCAAATTAGAGGATTATAAGCACAACAACTCACAGCAAAACCACTCATCTCCAAAGATTTCTCTTCTTGAAGACAAAACACGAGCCCTTGGCCAGGTGGGGTTTAGAAAGCAAAGCTCTGAAGCAGCAGCCATGAGGCAAGAGCAGCAGAGTGGAGGGAGGAGAAAATGGAGCAGGTTCTCATTAGGGTGCAACATGTGTAATAATGGCTGGAGGCAGCACAGGGATGGCAGGGCTCATTTCACCCAGGATCCCACAGTGACTGTGAGCTTGCTTGTGTGTGCAGCTGCTCCAGGCCTGGAACAGAATCTTACAGCTCTTTCTAACCCAAACATCCCTCACTCCTTCACTCCTTCCTGCCCAGGAACTCTTGGGAACTTGTATCTGCTCCAAAGCACCACTTGTATTCTTCTTTTTCTTTTTTCTCTCTTCCCCTTGGAGCTGAACTGCTTGGTGAAGCAGTTTACTGCTGAAAACCAGGATTTTAGGCAGCTAGTTCAAATCTGACACCCATCAATGTGGATTAGTCAACTTTATGCCACAGTCATCACTCTGCCTCCTCAGTCTCCCTTGATAAAACTCACAGGAGCATCCCCACCATGCTATTACCAGATGTCTGGTTTTCCCTCGTCACAGTCTGTCTTATTTAGGAGACCCCTTTGGCAGGTCCCATGGCAGCCCACACCAGCTCAGGCAGGGGGTGGGTTTGGGGCTCCTGAACCTTCCCCAGAGGCTAAACCCACCTGCACAACCCTACCCATCACCATCACACATCACCAACGTCACCCATGTCAGACTGTTTTGAGGAAGGTTAAGAGTTGGCTGGTTGAAGCCAAAGTTGTGACTAATATTTTTTTGGGGGGGTGGGTTGGGGGAAGTACTTTATGTCAAAACAAGTGAATAGTGAAGCGGAGACACGTGGGACAGAGATGCCTGGAGGGAGGGGCTTTTTTTTTTTTGTGCCAAATTTCCCCCTTCCTTAAAGGGAGAACCCAATTTGCCTTATTTCTTAACGTGGAACGAGGCAGGGCAGGAAAACTTCCTTCTTTGCTTCTTTTAGATCCTCTTGTTTCTAGAAAGCCACTGAATCACACCCTCATGATCAGATGTCATGGAAAAGGGGTCAGCCCACCAGTTGGGTTTCCAAGCTGGTGGAGTCCAGGCCCAGGGGGAACTGATGCATCCAGCAGGCAACTGCAACAGGTTTACTCCTGGTGAGCTACAAAGACAGCGAGACGGTGCCAGGGGAATGTTTGGGTTCTGCCACTTTGTCAGTGAAATAAAAACAATTATTTTTAGTCATCTAGAGCAGGCAAAGGACTCAGCCCTCATAACTACTTTGCTCCCAAAAGTTATTCAAGCCCTATGGAGCCACATATATTTGCTTATTAACTATGTGACTGTAACAGCAGAGCCTCCTTCCTCTCTCTGAAGCTAAAATGTGGTATGTAAAATGGCAGTGCCTTTTATAGCCCTGTGCCCACAAAGGCTCAGCTGCAGAAAGTCATTTCCTATTTACATCAGAGGGGAGAAAAAAAAAAAAAAAGCAGGGTTCAGCAAAGATCTGTGTGGCTCCAGCCAGCAAGGTGCTTTCTGCAGGTGTGGACGGGTGAGTCAGGCTCCCCACGGCACCCCGGGGCCCGGCTGCAGCCAGCACCCTCTGCCCACAGCTTCTCATCTTCCTCCCTCCAGAGCTTCCCTGCGCCCAGGCAATTCCAAGCACACCCAAATAAAGTCCCGTATCAATCCTGTCTGGCCTCGCCCTCTTTCTCAGCAGAGGCTTTGGACAGTTTCCACAGCTCTTTTTCCTCCCAGAGGAAGTCCTCCCTTAAAAGCAACTCCCTTTGAAAACCTCAGCCAGGAGGTCGGGCCGTCGCCTGCCTGCCCCGCTCTCCTAATCTCTTCTGATTACAGGAACAACCCTCCAAGGCTCACCTACGCCCCAGACGGGCTTTCCTCTTCCCCCACAAACAGCATCCCCTTCCAGGGACCAGCCCTGTCACCGGCTCCTGCCCTCGTGAGCCCTTCCCCAGTCCCTAAACTCGTGCCCTGGGCTGCAGAGCGCAGACGGCGGGAGAGCCGGGCAAGCTCTGCCGAGCTCCAGGGGGGTCGTCTGGGGACATCTGGGTCTCTTCCCACTGATAACAACGCCAAGGCAGCAGGGAATTGGGAGCTGCACGTGGAAATACAACAGCCCGTGGCACAAACAGCTGGACGGAGCCCATCAATCTTGGCTACTCTTTCAAAAACTCATCGGAAATACTAAAATACGGTGATTTTTTTGCTAGCCGTCCCTTGGGAACGCTGGTATTGTTCCCAGCCAGCTTTGAGGAGCTGTCAGGATGCCCAGAGCATGACATGACCAGCTCAACACCTCCCCAGTTTGACTGGGAATCACAGCACCGGGCTGGATAGCCTGGTGCTGTGGCTTTGCCAGCCCCTCGATGCTAACAGAGCAAAAACACTCCCCAAAGCCAGATCCTACACAAAAACCCCAAAACCCTGAATTTTGTCACTGTGAGCAAAGCCAGGACTCCTTTCAGATCATCCTCACAGATAGGTACGGGTGGAAATGCAAAGCAGGCGACCTCAGGAGCTAACCCACCTGAGCAGAGATTGCTCCATTAATCATTTTGGCTGCAGCTCAGCGTCGCCAAAATTAGAGAGGTTTGAGGTTAGCGGCTCCATGTGAGCAGCAGTGCCACAGTGTGACTAGATACCCAGCTGCCGGAATTATGGAGGTGGAAGACCTTTATTTAGCCTGGTCTTCCATCGTGAGACCTCCTCCAGATTTCCAGCAAAAGCCCTTTTGGAGCATGTCAGAGAGCTGAGTAACTGGACCAGGCCGGCTGACTGCGGTGACCTTCCTCCGAGCTGCTCAGCCATGTGTAGTTTGGACACTGAGCCATTCCCATCAGAAAGCAGCACCTTCCTCTGAAGGGAGACCTTTCGTTTCTTCCCAAACTTTAGTTTTGGTTTTCTTAGGGGTTGTTGAAATAGGAGTAAATTTTCCTTCTGTTTGCAGAGAAAACTCTGCAAGCTCCTGGAAGGACGGAGCGATTCCGGCCTCTCCGACTGGCCTGTCACTTTACTCATCACTTAGCAACGTTTACGTGGGTGGGTTTGTGCAGTGCTGGGGTCACCACACCCACCACCAAATCACACATCCACACAGCAGACTTCCCAGGAAGAAAAAAAAGCCAAAACAACAAAGCCAAGAAGTTAAAAACTAAATCGACTCTTCTGGCATCTCGTTCACACTGCTCAAACGTTACTGATTTGGGGTGGAAATTCCCTGGCAGAAGCTGCTCTTTCCCTCCTGCACATCCCTCAAACAGCAGTGAGGGAAGTTTCGGTGCTGGAGCTGCCTCACCCAGCTCTGTTACATGGAATCCCAGAGTGGGTTAGAGCTGGGGCAATGAGGGTGAGCTCTTTGAGGTGTCTGATGTTGTTTAACCAAAGCCTGGCTTGGTTCTCTGAATGACCCGAGTGGTGATGCTCTCAGGTGACAAAGTAGGAGAAGCTGCTCTGTGGTTTTCTGGTGCACAGAGGATCACAGAATTGTTAAAATTGGAAGAGACTTTAAGATTGAGTCTAACAATTAACCCAGCGCTGCCAGGGCACCACTGCCCCATGGCCCTCAGCACCACAGCTCCATGGGGGGCTTGGAAACCCCTCCAGGGATCACAGGGACTCCACCCTGCCTGCCCTGGACAACCCTTTCCATCACAAAACTGTTCCTCATGTCCAACCTAAAGCTCCCCTGGTGCATCTTGAGGCCATTTCTTCTTGTCAAGAGACCAACCCCACCTGGCTCCAGCCTCTTTGGAGGGAGTTGTAGACTGATGCCCTCTGTACACAGACCAACCTGCTGCTCCCTGACAGACTACTGTGGAAGAGAAAGTGCAACCACACAGCACTCCCATGTCAGGAATCTCCTGCCTCTGGCCCAGGCTCCTGCTCCCAACTAAGAACAAGATGGAAGTGGCCAAAGGAAGGCCCAACCTCCACCCCACTGCAGGGCAACCAGTTGTGGGTCTTCTCACAGCTGGCTCAAGAGACACCTTTGGCTCACAAACATTGTGTCCTCTGCTCAGTGCTGCCCTGGAGCTGCAGTGATGCCACCAGGCCTGGCAGGAGACATCAGACAAAGCAGGAGCAGAGCCACATCACCGACGGGATGTGCACGATCCCTTGTCACCACTGTTCTTGTTCCTTTCCCATTGCAAGTTATGGAAACCCCCCCAGAGCCTGATACCAGCCACGTACCGAGGGCAGCTGAGGAGGAGGAGGAGAGTGACTCAGAGCAGGGGAGGCTTCCAGGTCGTCCTGGCTGCGGGGGAACAGCCACGTCCCAGGGAGGGAAGTGAGATGGGGAAGCGGAGCGAGCTGGCACCAGAGGAGGTCAGCAACGGGTCAGGTGGGTGCAAGGAGGCATTTCTGAGCTTGCTTTCAGATGAAATTTAGAAACAAACGCTCGTTCTTGCATCTCTCAAGAGGGCATGTGAGCTGGTGCTGTCACTCAATTCTCATCTTTTACCCCTGCAGACAATTCCTGCACCAAATTCTGCCAGTGAAGCGCTCTGGGGCTTTTTAGCACCGTGTAAGTTTAAAACTCTCTCAGTGCCATTAAAATTATCTAGAAATAATGTAATCCCTGCAATTCTGGAAACCCAGCGTGCTGCAGGATTTAATCTTCACCCTTCCCTGGCCAAGTACATTCCTCAACTCCACCAAGATGTCTTAGCAACTGCCCTGGAGTGAGCACAGCTCCTGCCATTAGCTGACAGCTCGCAGCGCTCGGATCCAGAGAAGGGAAGAGGTGACAGTGAAATGAAGAAAGTGAAACCAATAGTCACTCTGAAAACACAGCTCTGTTAGGAGAACCTCTCTACCCACCCCATTTGTCACCAACTCTGCTTTCTACAGCCTGGATGGCAGCACCTTGTCACTTCAATGTCACACCATGGCCCCACAACGCCCAGGAAACCAGGAGCAGCACAGACCCTGCCTTGTTCCCAGACTCCCTGCCCCGAGGAGAAGCATTAGGAGAGGCAAAAACAAAATCATGAGACTCAAATAATAAGAATTAAAAAACTAAAAAAAAAAAAAAAGTCAATCACAAGATCACAAGACTGGTGTGGTGGTTTGGAGCCGGGTGGCACGGGGAGGGTGCCCGTGGCCAGAGCATCGTGTCCAGCACAGTGCAGGACAGGCTGAGGGAGCTGGGGTTGTTCAGCCTGGAGAAGAGAAGGCTCCAGGGAGACCTCAGAGCTCCTTCCAGTGCCTGAAGGGAGCTGCTCCAAAGCCTGGAGAGGGGCTGTTTGCAAAGTCCTGGAGTGAAAGGACAAGGGGCAATGGCTTGAAATGAGAAAAGAGGGGATTGAGATGAGAACTAAGGAAGAAGTTCTTTCCCACAGGAGTGGGGGACACTGGCACAGGGTGCCCAGGGAGGTGGTTGAGGCCCCATCCCTGGAGACATCCCAGGTGGGGCTGAGGAGGCTCTGAGCACCCTGCTCTAGTTGAGATGTCCCTGCTCTCAGCAGGGGCTTGGACTGGGTGAGCTCTGGAGCTCCCTTCAACCCAGACATTGCTAGGATTCTACGGAGGAGCCAATCTGATTTACTGCATTTTATCTTTTTCTCCCCCTCTACCAAGACACATCGATTCCTGATGCCCATGGCATCTTCTAAGCCTGTGCATTTTGGGGCTGAAAGCTCCTCTGTGTCTCCTCTGCTAAGAAAGGACTTTGATTTCCCACCTGGCACCCCGGGGCTGATGCAAGCAGGAGAGCCAGCAACTTGCCTCCCATTTCCCAGGAGACAGCTCAGGCAGATTTAGGAAAAACTGAGCAGTCTCCTGTGCCAGGACCCATGGCAGATGCTGGTGGAGAGGCAGGAATCTAACTGAAGCACTTGAAGACTCTGCTCTGACTGGGTGCCAGACAATGCAGCAGAAGAGCCCGTGATTGGCAGCAGGCACAGCCCTGGGGCTCAGCTCTTCATGGGGACCCATTGGGAGTCTGCACCTAGATGCTGGGGTCACAGAATCAATCATGGACTGGGTTGGGAGGGACCTTTCAAGGGCATCTGGTCTCACCACCCTGCAGGGAGAGGGGACATCTGCACCCAGAGCAGGGTGCTCAGAGTTCCATCCAACCTCCCCTGGGATGGTGCCAGGGATGGGGCAGCCACCACCTCTCTGGGCAGCCTGGGACAGCCTCTCACCACCCTCAGCAGCTCATTCTTTCCAGTCTGAATCTCCTCTCTTTGAGTTTAAACCCATCACCCCTTGTCCTGTCCCAACAAGCCCCTAGAAAGAATTTGACCTTGGCTATAGAAGGTTACTCCCTGGTGACTATGCAGAGACCTCAGGCAGCCTTTCTCCCACCCCATACATCAGAGGAGAGGTTTGGTCAGTGTGTCATCCTCTTCCCCTCTGTGGCTGGAGTCAGGGAAAGCCCCAGAACAGGAAGGGATGGGGTGAGACCTCGTGCCCAAGGAGGCAGATGCTGCATGGTCTCTCCCCCAAGGCACAGCGTGACCTGAGCACATGTCCCCGTGGGTACACACAGCAGGACAACGCCAAGAAGTGGGACTTGTGCATCAGGAAAAGTGATCAGATGACCTTCAGAAGAGAGATTTTTGTTACCTCTAGGGCAAGGTTTTGCAGTGAGACAAGCACTGTGCGAGTGCCCTCTCACTCATGATGCCCATGGAGACCAGCTGTTTGGATATCCTCTATCTTCCTCCCTCCCTTGAAAATCACTCCCAAAAGCCATTTTCACTAACTCCAGACTACAGCCACTAAATGTTCCATCAGTGGGGTGCATCACCTGGGAATTCTTTTGCTAAAGCCCCAGAGCAGCTACTCATTCAACCAGAGAACCCCCCCTTGATGTGCTGCGTGTGGCAGCAGGCCACCTGCCCCTTGCACGAGCACCTCTGCACAAGCAGAGCTGCTCACTGAGCTTGGCTACTCAAACTTTGCATCGTCTGACTCCTGGTCTTGTGCCCTGATCACAAGACGGTCTCTCCCTCTGCAAGAGCACGGGGGGAGCCAGGGATGAAACATCACTTCTGTTGCCCAACACCTCCCCCACGGACATGTTCCACTTAGACCTTGGTATACGTGGAGGAGAGCCAAGAAACCAACGTCATCACCACAGCAATTCCAGGGCAGCCTCGTGAGGGGCTCTTCTGGAAGCTCTGATCAGAAGCTCCGAGCTGTCAAGGAGTTTTTGTTTGGTTTTTTTTTTTTCCCACTCCTGTCTTGGTAATCCCCCGTTTTTACAGTGAAGGTTTAGGAGCGAGGTGAAGCTCAGGCAGGCCTGCAGATGTGGCCACGTGAAACCTGGTTTCTTAGCAGGGAAAAAAACCTAAGACAACACCCTGGGCACTAAACACGACTTGCTGGATTCTTTCTTTTCCTCCTTGCGAGGTCACCACATCCTTGAACCAACACAAATGCAATGCCCACGGTTCGTTGAGGTGGAAACTGCCTCCAGCAAGGACCTGGGTAAGTTTTGCTCAATGGAACATCTGTGCAGTGGACTTATCTACTGAGGATATGCCCATTTCCTAACCCAAACCCCCCTCAGAGCCTTTCCAGTGGCTGGGGTGAATCAGAGTGGTAGGGGTTGGAAGGGATTGACCATTGAGTCCAACCCCTCCACCAGAGCAGGACAGAATTGGAGCAGATCCCTCAGAAATGCATCCAGACAGGGCTGGGAAGTCTCCAGAGAAGGAGACTTCATAAACTCTCTGGGGAGTCTGTTCCAGGCTCTGTCACCCTCACAGTACCAAAGTTCTTCCTCATGTTGAGGTGGAACTTGCAGTGAACTTTGGATCAGATCAGCTAACCAGAGTAGATTTCAAACTCCCCCAGACCACTCAGCCCCAGGGTCTTCAGGGCACTCACCACAGGTCAAACCAGGGAGAACTGCAACTGCCCATGCAGGCTGAGAGCTGAGCTCAGCTCCTCCTCCACTGCTGGTCCCAGCCCTGCTGCAGCTGCCCTGAGATGCTCAGGCTCTCCAAGGATCACGGACGTGCTCCTTGCTCAGTTTTCACCTCTAAAATGTCCCAACAGAAAATCAGGATGTGCAAAGGCAGTTGCAAAGCCAAGGAATGTGTTGTTGCTACTGCTGCTCTGGGTCGGGTGCTTGCTCTGCCTGTATTTACATGCTTGGAGGAGTCATTCCTTGCCTTGCAGAACTCCTTTCACGCACTGCTAATATTTCTTGAGCATCCCGGAGCTTGCTCCGTTCTCTCATTAGTCAAATGACTTTTTCTTGCTGTAATCAATAGTGACCCTCTCCAGAACTAGCTAATTTGGGAGAAAAATTAATAAAATTAGTTTTATTGATCACTTTTTTACTGATCTAAACTGAACTGTCTTTCCTTAGGAGACAGCCAACGTGGCTTTTCATTAATCTGCTCACTCTCCCTTGGCTTGACCCATTTCCTTGCTTTTTTTTTTTATTATTATTATTATTATTTTATTTCCCCCCTCTTGCCAATTGAATCAAATCCTGTAACTAACCTTTAAGGGTTCTTTAGTCTTTATTTTGTTCCTATTAACCTTCTGTTTCTCTGGATAATTCTGCAGCCAAGAGTAGGTGTGACTCCCACGTTACAAGTCTAGCTGTGCTGTTGACTCATGTGCTGTGCTCTCAAAGCCAGCTCCTTTAATGGGAAGGCTTATGCAACGTAGCGAGGTCTCCCGGAGCATATGCTCTTACTCGAGTTGTGATTTCTGCCTGTTCCCTCTGCTAGCTCAGCCTGGAAACTCTGGTGGGCTGCACAGAAGGTGCACGCTGCTTCACGAGCCCTTACTATGCCCTGAATCCACACGCCAATCCCCGGGCCCCCGCACAGCTCATCTTGAAAGGTACTTTCTTTCTGGGCAGATTCTTGCTCCCCCCCTCCCATCCCCTCCCTTTCCAGTCACCACCACCTTCTCCAGACCCCTCAAAATAAAATAAAATCCAAATATCTGCAAAGAGATGCTTCTTGGCTGAGGATCATGGAGGGGAAGTGGGTGCTGCTGCCCTCCCAGCCAACTACCCAGCCAGCAGCCCTGCTTTTTAAAAGGCCACTTTGTGGTACACTGAGATTATATAAAGTGAACTTAACAGACGGCCAGATTTGGCCTGTCATGTTGGGAGGGCTCACACACAGATTTTTCTTTCTTTTTTTTTTTTTTTTTAGGAGGGAAACTAGCAAGACATGTGGTGAAAAACACCCTATAGCTTTTAACTAATGTCTCTGAGATCCAGCCATCTGTTAGCATGAACTTCAAGTGAGAAGCAGCCACCATTTTGAAGGCAGCTGCTTAAAAAAAATTTAAAAAAAAAAAGGAAAAAGTGAGAGGATTTAGCCCTCGATTCCTTGGCCAGAAACCCAGCTGCAAGACCACCTTACAAACCCCTCTAGGTAAGGCTGAGTAAAAGCTGAGTTAACAGCGACAGAATTCACAGTATCTCGGGGTGGGAAGGGACCTCAAAAGATCATCTGGTCCAACCCCCTGCCAGAGCAGGGGCACCCAGGGCAGGACACACAGAACAGATCCAGGAGGGGCTGGAAAGTCTCCAGAGGAGACTCCACAGCCTCTCTGGGCAGCCTGT
>JANHGL010021556.1:4051-14136 GCA_024611195.1 Ceyx melanurus
TATTACATTATTTACTTGTGAGGTTGGTGTCTACTAGAAGAGTTCACAGAAAGCAGTTAATAAAAATGGTAATACTTTTTAGTCAGTAATGTTGTCTGTTTAGATTTATTTTGTATTATATGTCAGTAAAATATCTGGGGGAAGAACATTTTATTCCCTGAAACCAAATAATAATAAAGATGGGACTTGTGTTTTTCATTGAGACATAGGAACTCCATGAACTAAACAACTGATTAAAGTCCAATATGTTATGATTTCCACAAGAACAAAGTGTTTTATTAATCTAATTTGTTTTATGTGAGACTTATTAGGCACTGAAAATTTATGATAATGTATTTATAAGGGTTATGAAGCAAAGGAGAAGTTCTGCTTCTTCCTATATAGTGTATTAATTTTTTTGTTTTGTATTTTCCACAGGCTCTTGAATTTTTGTTAAGCACATGTAAAGTACTAGTTATTGGAGCAGGAGGATTAGGATGTGAACTCCTGAAAAACCTGGTAATTACTCAGTTTTTAACTCTTCTTAGAATATTTTTTTTTTCTTGAGGAAAATTTTTATTCTGTTCTCATGTGGTTTTTGACTGTATATAGCTACTAAATTTCTAAGTTCTAATCGAAATGTATAAAATACATGATGCAGACAATAGATGTGAAGAATGCTCTTTGTTAATAAGCTGGAAAGGTGGTTGTCTAAGATGTGCATGTTAATTATTTAGCTATTTCAAAGCTTCTCTTGAGGGACAACATGGTGCTGTTTATGAAGTGTAGAAAAGAATTCACTTGCAGCCTTAGATACAGTCTAATGTTGGTAATTTTCCCTGATTACCAGATCTAGGGAAATGAACTAAGAACAAATGATGCTTATAATGATACAAGGAAGTGTTTGGAATACAATGGCTAAATGTATCTTTTCAGATGAGAAGTGATATTTTAAACTCCCATTAATGGCTAGTGCAAAAATGAAGTTGCATTTTATTTTACATCTCTGGATTAATTTGCAGTGGGGTTTTGGATTTCTGGAACTATTTGTTTTTTTCATAGTGAAATTAATAGTGTCTGTGGTGACCTTCACACCCACCTTCTGTTTGGCTTTCCTGAGTAACAACTCTGAGGTTCTCCAGTTCCTCAGGATCAATAAACTGGGAGTAAACTTGCAGAGCCTGGACACTCCCTCAGAGTGATCTGTATTGCTTAATTCAGCCCATGTAATGGCAGCTTAACTGGGTCAGAGCAACATGTTCTGGCCCAGCTGTATGGAAAAGGATAAGGAGGGCTAACTAATAGTGTGACAACAGGGAAGGAATGGTACAGTACTTCACAGAATGGCTTCAGTTGGAAGGGACCTTAAAGATGATCTAGTTCCAACCCCCTTGCCGTGGGCAGGGACACCTCCCACTAGACCAGGCTGCTCAGAGCCTCATCCAGCCTGGCCTTGAACACTTCCCTGATGTTACCAGAAGGTATTCTGTAGCTTTCTTGGTACAGTGTCAGTTTATAGTGGATCTTCTCACTACCTGTTCTGAAAAGCCATTTAAAAAACATAGTTATGTATTCATATGCTATCAGACATTTACCCAATAGAAGTATGAATTTAATTATCCTATTAAGATATTTATCTTCTTAGATTCTCATTTATATCATAGTGTATCACTGTGCTATAAGTGCTATAAGCATTTTATTTCTGATGAAGTGAATTTGACTTATTCTTTTCACAGGCACTGTCTGGCTTTAGACAGATCCATGTTATTGACATGGATACTATAGATGTTTCTAATCTGAACCGACAGTTTCTGTTCCGGTAAGTGGCACTTTCACCATTCATCTTCTCTTCCTAGCTCAACAGAAGTGAACATGATAGTTAGTTTGCTTGAATAAGATGCCATCAATACTCAAAATTAATACTTGTAATTAACTAAATATCAGGTGTGCTGCTTTCTTGCTTTGAGAACTGTGGTGTCATAGTTTGAGTGAAGAAAATTATATGTTCCTTACTATTCAAATACTAATGTAAAAGTTGACACCAAAGAGATAGAAATGCTAGTATCTTTTTCTTCAAAGCAAGTTGAAAAATTGTTGGATTTTTTTGTGTGATCTTAACTTAAATACATCCACATACATGGATGTATTTATATCACTCTGGGGCTCCATATCTGATGCTTTACAGAGATACCTAAATGTCATCTATGCCAATAAACTTTAACGATTAGTCATTTAATTCAGTCTTGCAATGCATAGAGTCTGAAAATACTGAATCTACTAAAATAATGCATTTGAAATTTCTTGGGTTTTTTTTCTTCCCCAGACCGAAGGATGTTGGGCGACCCAAAGCAGAAGTTGCAGCAGAATTCCTGAACAGCCGCGTTCCCAACTGCTCTGTCGTGGCGTATCCTTTTGTAAAGAGTGCCCTGAAGGCTGCAGAACAACTAGAGAACTGTAGGTGGGGAGGCTATCTCAAGTATTTTGCTGCCTTCCTCTCTTCTTCATACAGTAAAGAAGAGGTTCATTCAGCTGGTGATGGAGAATTCTTTTCCAGTGACATTAGCTTATGGGATATGCATGAGGAAGCAAGGATAAGCTTTAAGAAGCTACTTTGTTTCCACTGAGTCTTTTTATTCAGATGCAATATTCTGCTTTTCACTGAGGTATTAGAATTGTAGGTTTATTCACCAGAGTGTTTTGAATACATATTGGTAGGACATTGTAAGTTTATAGACATAAAGCAGCACTTACAGGACTTGCTAAATAGTTTGCCTTCTCAACTTTCTCCTGTGTGTGGCTGTTACATTGTGGTCCTTCTTTTGTCAGATGCTGCAGCTTCAGATGTGGGAATTTTTAATCTTTCAATCACTTTGGTTTTTTTAGTGTCATATAAAATTATAGTAATACATTAGATAATGTTTTAGTTTTAGGCATTACTTTATATATATATTCCTTTACTGGGCTTGCATTCAGCTATTTTAAGAAGATTCAGGATATGGATGAAAGCTTCTATCGACGTAAGTGATGTTTGTTTGCCTGCCAAAAACCCACTGGTGCTTTACAGAAACATCAGTTGTTGTGCTCTCTGCTTTTCCTGGTAGTTAGACTGCTGGTTATTTTAGTCTTCTACAGTATATTGCAACTACAAGAAACAAATAGACAAGACTTAAATGCATATCATGTAAGTTTCCTAGGAGAGGTAGCTAAACTACAGTCTGGACTGCTGCAGACAGAATACATTTCTTGTCTTAAGTATGTAATAGTGTAGACTTTAAATAATGTTTTGTTTTTCTTTTTCCCCCTAGAGTTTCATATTATTGTTTGTGGGCTGGACTCTATAATTGCAAGAAGATGGATAAATGGCATGCTGGTAAAGACTTCAGTCTTTTTAAAGCCTGGTTATTGTTTGAGTAGTGATAACAAACATTGAACAGATTTGTTCAGAATATATTATTGAAATTAAATGAGGGCTGTTGAAACAGCTTGCTGTATCTATTCCTAGTTTTTCTTTTATAGGTAGTTTTGTCATTGTGAATTTATTTATAAAATAATTAGTATTTACCAGTATTTTAAAAGAAAACAAAACAACAAACCAAGAATCAAACTCCCAGATCCTTCAAAGCAACCAAGCATTTGTTCTGGTATACTATAAGGAAACTAGCATTTATCAGGGAGGTAAGGGGAGGAGGAGGAGGATGAAGGTGTTAGATTAAGTCCTGCATATTGAAAAATAAGTACTGTTTTATACACTATGTACATTTAAACAGTATAGCAAGCATTCCATCTTCTGGTGTACCATTAAGAATAAAATCTAGAGGATTTTCTTTCCTGCATCTTGTTTAAAACAAACAAAACCCAAACAAAGCTCTCTTTGTTTGTTAGATGTCATTTTTGCACTATGAAGATGGTGTACTGGATCCAAGTTCCATCATTCCTTTAATAGATGGAGGGACAGAAGGTTTCAAAGGAAATGTCCGTGTGATTATTCCTGGCATGACAGCCTGTGTTGAATGCACCCTGGAGCTTTATCCACCACAGGTAATTGCAACCAAAAATATTTCCTTTTTCTGTATCCCTCTGATTGGCTTGTTTCTTCTCCTAGTAGTATACAAAATCTGTTTTCTTCTGTTTTCTTCCTCTGCCCACACCAGGTCAATTTTCCCATGTGTACTATTGCATCTATGCCCCGACTACCAGAGCATTGCATCGAGTATGTCAGGATATTGCAGTGGCCAAAGGAGGAGCCTTTTGGAGGTAATTAATGTACTGCACTGGTGCTAAACTGACATTTCTCATTTTATCTAATGTTTTCAGTTAGGTATACACAGTCACTTTTAATAAATCAACCCAGAACTGTAACTTATCTGTAAATTCTTAACCTTGTTGCAGAAGGTGTTACACTGGATGGAGACGACCCTGAACATATACAGTGGATTTATGAAAAGTCTTTAGAAAGAGCATCACAATTTAATATTAAAGGTGTTACCTACAGACTCACTCAAGGTAAGGGTACAGTGTTTCCCAAAGGTTGGGGCATTTGCAGTTAGGCTGGACTGGCATTCTCTGACTTTGTTATGACTATGTTGGCAGCTCTGCTGAGAAATAGTTTTCTTCTCCTTGAGCATCTTAAAACAGAAACAAGTAACTTGTTTCTTGTGCCAGCACAAATATTTTTCTGATGAATAGTATGTTTAGGCATTTGTGGTGAATCAGAGGAACTTATCTGGGACAAAACTGAACATTCTTTTTGCCACTTTATTTTTAACCTGGAACAGCTCCACAGTTTACCCTGTGACCACTTTTGCTGGGTCAAAGAGCAGAAACAAAAGAACATGATTGCCTCTTTTAGCAACAGCAACACTTCATGCCATTTTAGGGTGGTGAAGACTATAGAATCTGTTCTTTTCCACTGCATATGCTTCTGTTAGCATGCAAGTGCACAAAGCTGCTGCTGATTTAATCAGTGTTTTAAAAGCCAACCACCTAGAAATGGAGAAGTTCATACAGCATCCCCACAACTTGTGGTTAACTTCTGTCTGTTGTCTTGTAGTACTGACATGGGAAATGCTGGGCTTGAAATGCAATGGCTGGACCTCAGTTGTGCCTTTCTGTCAAAAAACAGCCAATTGATTCCTTCTGTACCTTCCTCAGATTCCACCTAGTGCACCAAATGTATTGTAGATACTTTTTTTCTTCACAGCAGTTTATACTGGCTTCTCTAGTAGTATTTTTGTTATGACACAGATAAATGTGCACTCCAGTAGTGAAATATGATTATGTACATGAAAGTAGCTGCACAGTTTTCAACATCTGAAGATGACTTTGTTATCAAGTACATGGCAGAAAGAGGGCAAAGATGAAAATGTTATGTATGGCTTTTCAGGTATGAAGGGATACAGTAATGAGAAGTGAGGGGAACCTTCACACTGCTTAGGAATTTGCTACCTTTTTGGCAGGTCTGAAGGAAGTGTGGATCTCCTTGTTCCCAGTGCAAACTTGTATGCACAGGAAATCTTGCTTTGGATTGGTGTGTGTATTGTGCTGCTTGAGTGGATGGGCTCAGTGAAGAGAGTTGTACAGAAACCAGTACATTCTGACAAGCCTGTTCTTGCAAAAGGAATTCCAAAATGAAATGTCTTTCCTTTTCTTCAGTGAAACAGGAGTGGAATAGAACTGAGTTTTAAGTTTCAGTGCTAAATACAAAATACTTTGTTTTGGAATTTTTTTCAATGTGCTTGATCCATTCCTAAAATAAAAACCCTCCAAAGCACTTGGAACAGGATATCATTATACCTCATTATTACAGAAATCCCTGGAAAGTTCAAAGTAATTTTGGGTACACCCTTCTGTAATTATTCTGGCTAAAAGTTGTCTTGATGTCATTGCTTAGAAAAGACAAATCTGTGTGTTTTGTTTTTACAGGAGTGGTTAAACGAATTATTCCAGCAGTAGCTTCTACAAATGCAGTAATTGCAGGTATGCTGAAAACTCATTTCACTTCTGCTTTATGGGCTTTAGAGTTTTGTAAGGCAACAGTTTGGAATCAAGAACTTGGAGAGGATAAAATAATTTTTAAATGTGTCCGATTTATTCTTACAGCCTCATTTCTGTTTTCCATAGAGAAACTCAATGTGATGAAATTTTAAACTCTCATGAATGTGGGAGTGAGCAAAAACATTTGAGACTGGGGAAAACAAATCCTTTGAAGACATGGTATATAAATTCAACATAGTCTCAGATTAGTGCTGAATCTATGGTGTTATTGCACAGGTCTGCCAGCTACCTCCAGATGGTTGGTGTTCTCTTTACAAATTGTTATAATTGGGTGGGGTTTTTTTGTCATTTTGTGTTTGACACAACTCTGCCCTAATGCCTGCAGGTTCTGAGATAGAGTTAGAAAGAAACTGTATGTGTTTTTTTATCTTTCTCATTCCAGCTGTTTGTGCCACTGAAGTTTTTAAAATAGCTACAAGGTATTTCATTTCTTATTAATTATATACATGGTTCCCAACATAATGACATGTATTGACACCAACATGTTTGTCATTGCAGTGCATACATTCCTCTAAACAACTACTTAGTGTTTAATGATGTGGATGGACTGTACACCTACACATTTGAAGCTGAAAGAAAGGTTAGTGTCATTAATGGACTGTTTCCTTTGTGTGTATTGAACTGAATTTGTGTGTATTTCTGAAATACTGCATCTCTTGGCCCCATTTCTGGAGTTTTAAAAACAGAAACTTCTGAAATAGGGAAGTTCTTTAGCCAGCTGTTTCAGGGGTGTCTGCAGGTGCAACTGGTATCTCAGCTGGTTTTGCTGTGCTACCTGCAGAGGAAGAGCACTTGGGTTTTTTGAAAGGGAATCCTGCAGATTTCCCCCATCATACAGGAGAAGTGATTTACAAAATAAGGAGCACTGGGGAGGCCACTTCTTGAGTGTTGTGTCCAGTTTTGGGCACCTTAATTCAGGAGAGATCTTGAGGGGCTGGAGTGAGTGCAGAGGAGGCAACAAAGCTGGGGAAGGGCATGGAGAATAAATCTGATCAAGAGCAATTGAAGGAGCTGGGGCTGTTTAGTGTGAGGAAGAGGCTGAGGGGAGACCTCATCACTCTTCACAACTACCTGAAAGGACATTGTAGAGAGGCTGGTGCTGGTCTCTTCTCACATGTAATTAGCAATAGAACAAGAAGGAATGGATTCCAGCTGCAACAGGGGAAGTTTAGACTGGACATCAGGGAAAAATTTTTAACAGAAAAAATAGACACAGGAACAGGCTGCCCAGGGAGGGGGTTGAGTCACCATCCCTGGATGTGTTTAAGGGATGTGGTTTTGAAGGAAATGGTTTAGGGGTGAACTTTGTAGAGTAGGATTAATGGTTGGACTTGATGATCCCAAGGGTGGTTTCCAACCTGAATGATTCTATGATGCACGGTCTTAAGACTCATAAGCAGATATTCTCAAAATGATGTTATAGCAATAATTGATTGGAAGGTCTCTGGGATTGAAATGTGTAGTTCAGTGAAGTTTGAATGTGTTTGTAGTACACAAATAACTGCTGGTGGGAGCCAGTCAAACAGCAACAGACTTCCTGAGGAACTGGTTTTTGTTATTATTATTTTCAACAGTATTAATACTTCTAGAGTTAAAACTTAAATGAAAAACCCAAACCACAGGCCAATAGTTTGCAGACCTTACCAGCAGCAGTTTAAAATAATATTTAATGTAATGTGTATTTGTTGTAGGAGAACTGTCCAGCCTGCAGCCAACTTCCCCAAAACATTGAGATTTCCCCATCAGCTAAACTGCAGGAGATCCTGGATTACTTGACAAATAATGCTTCCTTGTAAGTGTGCAACTGTTCTGATGTATTCTATTCTTAGTGTTTAAAAAAGGTATTTTCTAAATACATTTTTACCTGATTGTCTGTTTTTGAAAATGTTTATTTATAGGCAAATGAAATCTCCTGCAATCACAGCAACTATGTATGGGGGAAATAAAACTCTGTATTTACAGGTAATCTTAACATACTTAATTCTCATTAATAATCTTAATTTATTTAAATTTACTTTTCTGAATTTGACATGAAATGATTTGCCATATTTGATTTTTTTTTTTCAGACAGTAGCTTCAATTGAAGAAAGAACAAGGCCAAATCTTTCCAAGACACTAAAAGGTATCATACAGTTGTACATTTTCAAGGTGTAAACATGAAATTGGTTGGTTCTGTCCCTCTTTTTGGTATGTTGACTTTATTCTGCAGGTTACCCTTCATTTTCCTTTCTCAGGCTGCTCAGTGGTGAGCTTTGAATTGCCTAAATGTGAAGTATGGACAGAAAAAAACTATTGCAGCAAAGCCAACTGTTAACTGATGTTAATTATATGTTTTATATCTTTCTTGACAAGGTCTGTTAGTTTCCTGGATGCATTAGATGAACATTAGCTTGACTAGTGAGCTGTTTGCAGCTTTATATTATTGTATTTAGGGTTTGAGGGAATGGCATTCATATATTTTTAAAATATTTTTCCAAAAGGCAAAGCTTGCTGTACTTAAAACTTTCCTTTCTGTTTCAGAACTGGGGCTTGTGGATGGCCAGGAACTCGCAGTCGCTGATGTTACTACACCACAGACTATGTTGTTCAAGCTTCACTTTACCACTTAATTTATTCACAAGTAAACTGTGTACAGCAGGGAGAGAAACTTGTACCCCCTGTGGGAAGCAAAGGGGCTCTGGGGGTGTTCCAGAATCTGGAATGTTTTTTGTGTTGGTTCTAGCCCCATTCAAGGTTAGGTCATACAAATGAACCACCATTGTCAGCATTGTACGTAGAAGCCAATATTTGGTGGAATTATATTTGTATAAATGCTTCTTAATGTACAGAACTCTGATTAATACACTTTTTTTTTTTCCCTAGTTTTTGTTGTCAAAATGTTAATGCTAATATACTTTTGGCCATATGGAAACTTTAAGGTGGTAAAAAGTCATCAATATGTTATTTGCACAGGTATATGCCAAGAGAAACCCCTTTTAGAGGGAACAACACTGATCTGGATTGAGACTGTAGCACTCCTGAATGCTTGAGTCACCTGAAAATGCTTTAGGTTTTCCTCTTCTTTGACATTGATTTGATCCATTTGATGGAAGGGTTCAGGTGGGGAGAGATGACTTTGGTTGCAAGCAAACACTGAAGGATAAAATACTCATCTGTCCATGAAAGCAGGGACATGTCCCCAGGCAGCTGCTGTGCACAGTATTGCAGGATTATGTTCAGTTATCATTGGTGCTGTTTAAGGTATTTATTAATAAAAAAAATCAGACACCTTAGCTTGTGGCCTATCAGTGGCATTCGAGAGTGGTTATGGCCTCAGGTTTTTTTTTTTCCACCTCCTGGCCCTGTACCTGAACTGAAGTGGAGCCACTTAAGCGCTGCGGCGTTAAAAGGCCCCACAAAAGCTGTGGGACTTAAAGCGCAGCCAGGGGAGGCGCTGGGGTTTAGCAGAGGGTGTGTTTGGCTCGTTAGCGGTGTTAAGCAGACAGAGGAAGCGTTAAAAAAAACACCAACTAAACTTGTCTTTTTAGCGTCTCCTCTGGAGGGGTTGGCACAAGAGCAGGGGGCCCTCCGCCCTGACGGACCGAGGCGGAAAGGGAGGCGGGTTCGGCTCCTCCGCCAGGGCAGGTACCGAGGCAGAAAGCTCCGCCTCTCGTGACGTATCCTGGGGCTGGAGGGCGGCTGCGCAGGGGCCTCCTGTGCGACGTGGAGGCCCCGGAAGGCGCAGACGCGGGGCCGCCTTCTCGTCCCCTCCCCTCAGCGCGAAGGGGAGCCCAGCCTGAGGTCGCTGGACCCGCCGCCGCCGGGGAGCGGGCTCCGAGGGCCGGTCGCTCCCCGCCCGCCTTTGTGCTTGTGGCCCGGTAGCGCCCGCTCCGGACCGGGCAGCGCGGACGATGAGCTGGTTCAACGCCTCGCAGCTGTCCAGCTTCGCCAAGCAGGCGCTGTCGCAGGCCCAGAAGTCCATCGATCGGGTGCTGGACATCCAGGCCGAGGAGGCCCCCTGGCCCGACGCGCCCCCCGGGTCCGCACCCCTCATCCCCGCCTATGGGGGTGGC
>JANHGL010021557.1:0-22775 GCA_024611195.1 Ceyx melanurus
GTTCTTTGTCACCCGCGGGGCTGGGGGTTGGCAGCGGCTCCACACGGGAAGGAGCGGGAGCAAACCGCTGTTCCAAGGGCTGCAGCCTCGGCTCCTGTTTCTCCGGCGGGGCGGCCGGGCTGGGGCAGGGCAGCTGCTGTGAGTTCACTGGAGCAGCACTTTCCCACAGTCTGGAGAAGTGACACATGGCTCTCACACATTCCTGCGCCGGCAGGCTCGGCCGCGCTTGGCCAGGAGTCAAGGCAGACGGAGGGCTGCCGCTGCTGGGAGCTGCTGATTAGCAGGTTCCGACTTTGGCACCAGCACGGCCCTCGGAGGGCGAAGGAGACGGAGGGGGCAGAGCAGACCTGGGCTCCGGGGTGGTTTGTGCAAGCTGTTTAACCCTTTGGAGGCAGGCGCTGAGCAAAGCTTTCCCCCGTGGATTTCGCTCCGCTGGGCTGCCCTACCTCTGCTGAGTATGCTGGGTGGTGCCCAGCTGCCTGCACTCGCTGCCTGCAGTGAAGGTATCCCCTCCGTGCTGCCTGCACACCCTGCCTGCAGTGCAGGTAGCCCCTCCGTGCTACCCCATCACCCCTAGTCGTTTCCCCCCGAGGGCGGGTGAGAGGTGTTGGTGCTGAGGAAAGCACCAATTCCAACCCCTAATATCTGTGAATCTGTGAATCTGGAGGGCAGCAGGATTGATCCTGCTGGACACCAGCCTTGCTTTTCCACACAGGCTGACCAGCGTGCCCACAGACCCTGGCCGGGTTGAGCAGGACTAGAAAGGGTTGAATGGGGCTGGCAGCAAGTGAGCAGGGCTGGCAAGGGGCGAGCAGGGCTGGCAGCATCCCAGTGTACCAGTGGGTGCTGGGACAGCCTGGCAGAGCACTGGGAGATGTGTCAAATGAGTTTCTTGGTGCAGGAAGGAAAGGGTGACCCTGCATGCTCCCCACATGGCAGCCCAGCAGCAGCAGCAGATGCCCAGGGTCAGAGTCCTTTTCAAAGGCAAGGTTTGGTCTCACATGAGCCTTTGCACACATGCATGGGGTATTTTTCTCTTGCTCAGGGGCAAGTGTCTGAATTTGTACTGACTTCAGAACCTCATCCCATGCATGGGGGAAGGTTTGGGTCACGAGCTCCTAAGCCCATGGAAAGACTTGCAGGTTCCCAGGAGCTTGAGCAAGTATTTTCCAGGGCTTGTGCAGGGCCTGCATCCAGGAGACCTGGAGTTGGGGGAGGATGGCTGGACTGTGCCCCAGGGAGAGCATTACCCTGCTGTCCCCAGCACAACCATTGCCCTTGCTCAGGGAAAGGTGCCCAGTTTGGGAGGCGAGAGGTGTACTCGGGCGTATCCATTGCCTGCCTGGCCCTTGCCACTTAGGGTGCATGCTGAGGCTGGTGATTCATGGTGTGGCATGACCAGCACCAGTCCAGTCTGCTGGAGCAGTCCAGGCGGTTCCCAGCCTGCATCTGCCGGGTCCTCCATCCTGCAGAGCTGGTGGAGGGCCTGGGGCAGCAGCTGCAGGCACGGCTGGGGGGACTGCTCCTTACCTCTGTGCTGAGTCGAACCCTCCCTTGTGATAACATCAGTTTTCCAACCCTGTGGAGGCTGTGATGCTCATTCCCATGGAGCACCCACAGCCTCAGCCCCTTGCCTTCAGGAGCATGAAGCAAGGACATGCACATCCCAGGCCCCACCATATGAAACTGGGGCCAGCTAGGTGGGAGGAGGGCAGAGAAGGCTAGGATTGGTCCTGCCACCTGCTTCCCATGTCCTGGGAGAAGCTCCCAGGCTCAGGTTTAAGTAGGATCACCAAGTTTCTTGCATCGAGGGACCCTGCCCTGCAGTGGGGCCAAAGACTCGAAAAAGTTGGTGGTGCTGTGACACCACACTGGCCCACTGGCCCTGCTCCATTGTCATGTCTCAAAACCCTGCCAGCCTCCCATGGACATGGACGCTGAGCTCCAGCTCCAGCTCTTACCCACATCCCCACTGCATCTTGATCCTGCAGCCTCAGCAAGGCAGCTAGTGGCTTTGACCATACCTAGGGGAAGGCAGCTCCACCTCTGCCCCACTTCGCCTGTGGGAAAGTAATTTCTTGTCTGTTTCCACTCCTGTTTTGTGTATTGAGGCCACAAGTTCTTGTCTCTAGAGTCTGGAGCAGTTCCAATCTTAGGTGGGGTCTCTCAGTACTGTCATGCAAAAGCTGTGGCAATTACAGTGCTACACCACCACCACCATCAGCAACTGAATTTATAAGTTTCCCATTCCTCCCAAAAGTCAAAAGAAGCTGGTTTCATGCCTTCCTCTCTGCCTGCTTGCCTTCGCTTGCTAGTTTTGTTTGATTCCAGACCTCCTCAAAGGCTGGAAAGAATTTTTTGCCAAATGGCTGGGGGCAAACCTGGGATGGCTGGGGGGTTCCAGACGATGCAAATATTCTCTTTTATCTTACCTATGTATTTTTGCTCCTTGCAATTAGCAGCTTGCTCTGTCTGCTCTCTATTTCCCTGCGGTGCCTCCCAACAGCTCTGCCTCAGAAACATGTTGATGGAGAAGCACATCCCTATGCCCTTTAGCTCTTCCGACAACTGTCTGACAGTTGTGGGTGCTGGCCCTGCATCCACACCCACCGCAGGCACCAGTGAGCCCCAGCAGCACAGGACCAGCACTGCAGCCCCAAGCTTTTGGCCATCTCTTCTGCTGCATTCCCTGAAGGAGCTTCTTCCCCTGCCCTCATTACAGGTGCCAGTCAGGAACCGAACACCTGAGGTGTCTGGATGCTGCTCAGACACTCAGATGGCTGTCTGCAACTGTTTGCTCACAAAGCTCTGTCTCTTATTCCTGCTCATCTTTACAAAACCTCCACAAAAAACTGAGGGGAAAAAAAGTTGAGAGAGGTTGTGTGTCATTATTGGGTGTAGGGACATCTAGTCTCCAGCACCAGGCTTTGGATCTTGCGGGCTCCTCCAAGGGTTGAGGGATACAGCCTGACTTCACTTTCCTGCATCCACCTCTTTTTTTAAAAAAGATGCATTAAAAAATAATGAAGGCTTCCAGTGGCACCACTAATTGGGTTCATCTGCTTGCCATGTGTGATCCCCAGGCCAGTGAAACCATGGCAGAGGGGACCACAATTTTCAGTCCTTCTCAAAATAGAGAAGGAAGCAGAACAGCCTAAAACCCTTTAAAGTATTTGCTTTTACAAGAAACCAGATCGCTGGATCGCTGCTATACTGGTGCTGCCGATACATCCTCTCCCTGCACTTGGCTGTTACCTGGCCATTTCAAATATTATTTTATGAAAACCACTTCCATAAATCAACAAGTGCAGCCCAGGACCAGCAGAACAGCCCACGCGGCTGGAGAGCTGGTGACCGCTGCCTGTCACTGAAGTAGAACAAACGAGCAAGTACGCAAAGAAATGTGATTAATGAAAGACAGACCACAAAGCCTATAAAAACACATTTCTTGCTTTTATTAGACCCAAGCAACCATATAAAAAGAACACGCGAGCCTGAGGTGCCCTGGACAGAGGAGGGTGAGGGTGGCCACTGCCTCATGAAGAGGAGGCGTGCGGATCTGCCCCTTGTCCTGCCCGCCGTCCCATGGCCATGGGGCAGAGGCAGCCCCACCATGGCATGCCTGGCGTGCAGGGACACGTGTCCGCACTGGAGCCAGCTGGGACAGGGAGGAGGGATGGAGGGGAGAGGCACAGATGGAGAAATATGAGTTCATCACAGCAGTATGGCCGTGCTCTGAAAGGATGGGTGTTGCTGTGTGTCCGGCACTGGTTGAGTTGGCACTGCATGGCCGAGGGGAGGATGTGGTGGCATTTCATCACTTCTCTGTCATTCGCTGGGGCTTTCAACCTGCGGGAATGTTATTTTTGCCTCCCCAGGCACTTATTTCCAAGTTAAAAATAAAGTCTCCCAGCATTGGAAGGGAAATGTTTGTTGTCAACCCCCCTCGTTCAGCTTGATGGAGACAGTAACAACAGTGGGAGATCAAGGGGGGGATCAGCATAGCACCTTGCCTCCCGGGAAAAAATAAAAGCTACTCTACTTCCCTGCCACTGCCATGGCTTGGGCAAAGATATTGGGGAAAGAGAAAAAAAAAAAAAAAAAGAAAAAAGAAGAAAATAAGAAAAAGAAAGCCCTTTTTTCTACTCTTTGAGGCAAGATCTCCTCGGCGAGCTCTGGCAAAGAAAGGCATCTTGTTCAGGGGCTCTGAAAGGCAAGATGAAAGGGGAAACCTACATTTTTCAGCCCAGCCTGTTTCTGACATGGGAAAATAGCACAGACAAGAATAGATAGCTTGTTGGCTCATTTTTTCCTTGACAGATTATCTGTGTGAATGCACCGTATTAAGCCGGGAGTAAGATGCCAGATTCCCCCACCCTCCCTATCCTCCTTCCTCAGCTACCTTGAGAGCAGCAAGGAGTGAGGAGCTGTGATTTGAAAGTGTGCAGGGCACTGGGGGTGCACGGGGCAGCCATCCACCACAGGCCACCTCTTTTTTGCCACCCCCATGTGCTCAGCAACCTTCTGCCCCCGTGCTCAGGCTCCTGCATGCCCTAAAAATGCAACCGCAACCATGCCAAAAGCTAAACTCAGGTTAAGGAGGAGCTGTGCTGAGATTTAACTTACTGATGCTCCCCACAAAACATGTCCCAGCAGCGCATGTGGGTGGTGGCGTCGGAATGGAACACGCCGCCATGACGGGATAGCAGAGGGTGACCGCGGCTGCCAGCAGCCCACGAGATCCTGGGACGGTGCCAACACTGCTCTCGGGTGGCACTTGTCTGCCCAAGGGAGCTCGTTTTGGCTTCAAGAGCTGTTCCCTCCCACAGTGGCTGTCGCCTCGCTTTCGGCAGCTCAGCAGCCATCGTTTCTACCCCGGCGCCGGCCGGAGCGCGGGTCATTAGCTGTGTGACCCACCAGCTCTACCACCCGTGACGGCTGCTCTCTGCTGCCTGCTGCGGGTCGCCAGGCACTGGGTTATTAAAACAAATGTGCAGGTGCCACACTTCGGGCTTCAGAGAGACTCTCACCAGGCTCCTGCCCGCCCGCGCTCCAGCTGAATCAGGTTTTCACACTGCACAGATTCAAAGCAGCCCAAGCAAGGGCTCTGTGGTTCCCAGACAGGCAGCTGGCACTGCTCTCCTGGGCAGCAGGGACATGGCACCATCAGTCCAACCACTCCCATCAACAGGGTCACGATCTTTGCTCTGTTTAGAAATGAATTCCTGTCAGAGGGCAGAACTGGAGGCTGCATTGCACAGCCTGGGGGACGTGCACCAAAAAGCTTCACTTAGTCCAAAAGCAACACACAGCCTTAAAAAAAAAAAAAAAAAAAAAAGCAATTAAAAGTTCTGTGCATTTTAAATTGCTTTTGTCCCCTTCTGAGCTATTTGGGTCCTGTGCCAGGTTTTACCCCATAGTCAAAAGAAAGAACCTCCTCTTGGGGCTCCAGCAGGGTCTGCAAGACACCACCACCCAGCTACAACAGGAACCAGGGCACCAGTAGCCGCTTGAGGCATAACAGGACGATTAATGTGCCTAGCTGGTCTAGTGGTGCCTGGGAAGATCCTTCCTCCTTCAGCACCTGGGATGCTCGTTGGGCTAAGCAAAACCCATCCTGAGTTCCCCTGCATCGCCAGGATGCTGCCACCCCCACCAGCCCCGCAGCCATGTGCCTGCTACATGTGCGGGTGCATCCACCCGGGCGTGCTGCAAGGTGCTGCACCCTGCCCAAGACGCGTGTGCGGGTGCTTGCGTGTGTGCGTGCGTGCGTGCGTGCGTGTGTGTGAGTGTGTGTGTGTGTACCATGAGGCCTGTTTGCATATGAAAGTAGCCGTGTGCTCCACAGGGCTGTATCATTTATTGTATGATCTTATCTGGCGCGTGCCTCAGCCGCCCTTTCCCACACTCTGCATGCTCTGCTGCCAAGGCCCCGGGCTTAGCCTGTCAGCATTACCCGGGCTCAGCAGGCAGGCAGTAATTCCCTGAATAAAGAAAACATTTTAAGGTTTGACAAGTCCAGCATTTGCATGTCTGTTTTCAGAGAAATAACCATCTCAGGGGATTAAGCCTTTTTTTTTTTTTTCCCATCCAGCCCAAAGTATGAAAACATTCTTGACATAGTTGCTTGAAAAAAAGGATTTCTATAGAGTAAAATACCTTGTGTCCTGTGTGAGTCCAGTGATTTGCTTCGGACAGAAGAAAAAAAAAAAAAAGAAAGAAAGAAAAGAGACGCTCCAGTCCAATAGGTTGTTGGTTTTAAACTGGGTGAAGCAGGCCAGCAAGCGCCAGGGCTCCCAGGCGATGTGCACACCAGGAAGGATTTGCATCCCTCCATCACTGCCCACCTCTTTGTGCCTGTTGGCTGGGCTCCCTGTGGGGCTCAGGCTGCGCTGGCTCACAGCATCTCCTGTGAGCTGAATGAATCCTCTCTGGCTCAGCAGCCCTGGAAAGTCAGGCAGATGCCTGGGGAGGAGGGCTGGGGGTTGTTGGATAATTTGAGGAATCAGAAGGGCTCTGAGACTCAGCTTGCTTGAGATGTGCCCTGACACAGAGGCTTTGACCACCCATGCCAGGCATGTCCCAGAAGAGGACTTGGTCCCTGAACAGCCAAGCCTGGGGATGTGATGCCACAGGAAAGTGCCAGCCCTGGGAGGACTAGGAGCAGGTTGTGGCACAGGTGTGTGGCCAGGTTTAGGGTGCTAAGCATTTATTTTAGTTACTTGGAATAAATCAGATGTACAAAGGGATAGTCAACCTCTGACTCCAAGGAGGAGGTCTTGCTTTGCTATTCAGGCTCCCCAGGATTTGACCCTCTGGTGCACTAATGAGAGGGACCTGGGAGACACCAGCCTTTGCCCCAGTACCATCTGGCAGCTCCTGTCCTGGCAGCTGCCTTTGAAGCCTTTAAGTAAGAAAGTGCACGTGGGAATTACACACACACGCTGTCCCCCAGGCCCGGGCTGATGACAAGCATCCTTCAACCCTCTGGGCTCTCCGCCACGGTGCTGCTCGGCACACCCGGGATGCTCCCAGCCACGCTGGCCGCCGGCTCCCATCCCTCCACGGCTGGCAGCAGAGCCTTGCATGGCTGACTGTAAGCTGTCAGGGTGCTTTGCCTTTCTTCCCCCTACCTCCCCCCGTGAGTACACTGGTTCTCTTCAGAGCTAAATGAGGCTTTAAACTGGGGGATAATACAGCTTTAACACGGAGAGGCTTAAAAAGCAAAAGTGAATCATTTCTCAGTTCTCCTTCCCGTAATCTCTCCCGGTAACATTAATTATGAGTTTGCGCAGAGCGCCCAAGGCAAGCACTGCTTTCCCAGGACAATTAAAGTTACTTAATTATTAAAAACCGTGTGTGCTGTTCCTGTGCGTTCCCCAAAGCACCGTGAGGCAGGCGGGCCGCCTCAGCTCACACACTTTCTCAGAGCAACGATTGAAGCATCTGTGGGAAAGTCTGCTCCTTTGTAATTCCTCTGGCATAATCTCTGCAAATCCCACCCCTGGTCCGCAGCCCAGAGGGTGAGCGATGCTGGCGGCCAGTCCTCTGGCCCCGGCCCTCGCCTGTGTGACGGGGGTCAGGGTGGCACCGAGGGCGGGTGCTGGGGTGTCAGGAGCTTACAGCTAAACTGGCTGCTGTGGGCAGGAGGAGCCTGGCATGGGGTACCCACGGCTGGGCAGTTGGATGCTGGTGTGGAGCCATGGAGGATGCTGAGCTCTTCTGCCAGTGCTCCACGTTCAGAGAAGGGCTGGCCAGCAAATACATAGGCAGCAAATGGCATTGCATCAGAGAAAACCAGCTTGCTAAAAGCCACACACTGCCCTGACGGCCAAGCCCTTCTGCCCCACCACCTTGTTCTGCTTGCAGGTGCAGCAGGCTGTGCATCCAGCACCCGCAGCCCAGACACCCAGGACAACCCTAGAGCAATGCAGAGGCAGGTTCAGCTTCTTTTTCATCCTGACTCAAGATATTTTTCAATCTGCCAGAGAAAATATTGGTCAATTCTTGCTCATAAAAGCCAGGGAGGGGTGAAGACTGTGCAGTGGAGGCAGCAGTGGCAGGCAGGGCAGTATTTCTACCTTGCAGCTCAGAGCCAGAGCACAGCACAAGGGAAGCAAAGCACCAGGTCACAGCTCCCTCCCTAACTCTACATTTCAGAAGGTGCCTCCACATGCTCAGCTCAGCCTTATGGTCTGGCATTCTGGTTCCTTCACCCCTTTCCCAAGCCAAGGATTGCCAGCTTACAGGTGCTGAAACACTCCTGCTCCTGTGGGAGTGGTGCCAGCCTCCAGCCCCCGGCTTGTGACAGAGGCAGGTACAGGGCTGACGGGAGGCAGTGCTCCCGCCCAGCTGCTGGCAGCTGGTGTGTCAGGCTGACTCAGAGCATCAGTGGGCGCAGCTTTCCCCACCTTGTGTGCTTCTGGCTGCCACAATAGCCTGTGGCAGAGGGTTTCACAGCTGAGCAGTGCCTGATGAAGGCATGGGCTTCCTCCTCTTTGGTTTGGACTTGTTCTCACTATGAGTTCACTGTTTGATGCCAGCTCTCCCTCTGCCTGCTACTCTGGATCCTGAAACCTTTATCAACTCCCTTCAGCTTCTCCAAGCTTATGTGACCTGGACATCTGATCTTTTCAGATCTTTTTCTCACTATGCTTCCCATCTATTCCTAAACATCCTTAAAGCTTTTCTTCATGTTCCTTTATTGCTGTTACATCCTTTTTTATGAAAAAGGAGGAGGATCTCTTTAGTTGTTCTTGCTCTGTTTCCTAATCACACATTTCACTTGCTGTCCTGACTCTCACCTAGCATTGCTGAAGAGGAGGTCAGTGTTTTACATGGGCAGTTAGGGATGATTTCCTCTGGATGGCTGCTTTGCCTTCATCAATATCAAAATTAATCCACCTATTTATGAGCCAGAAGTTTAATTCTGTGAGCTCCTGGTCAGCAGTCAGTTTTACATTTGGTTACCCCAAGTCTTTTAACCAGCTGTTTTCTCCCTGCGAGGCAAATCTCCCTCCAGTTCATTGGATTTTCAGAGGCTTTTGGAGAGGGGCCAAGGCAGAACCATTTTAGAAGTGCTGCTACCCCATGACCAGTGCATTGCTCTGCTCTCCATGATCAGTGACCTGGCTGATTTGTGAGGCATGGCTTCCTCCTGCAAGGTGGTGATGAGTCTTTCCCCAAGCACTGCTGTTGACCCACACAGTTACAGATGACTTCTCCCAAATTGCCCATGACATCCCCTGAGTCCCTCAGGCTACAGCTCATGTTGCCTTCCAAACCCTCTGCCCCAGGCTGACAGGAGCAGCTGGGTACTGACCCCAGGTGGGCTGACATTGCCTTGTCCCCAAGCACATGCCACTCCACAGCTGGAAGATGTCTCCACCAGGCCCCTGCCATGGGATGGGCCCCCTGGCACAACTGCACATGAAAGCTGCCGCAGGAGCACTGCCAGAGCATCCTCACCGATCTTCAAACTACCCCTCAGCTTTTCTGTTGAGACATTCTTCTCTGGGTGCTCAGTTTGTGCCTCCCATCATCCACAACCTGCACCAGCTCAATGGCTGGTTTCCTGCTCCAGCCATGGTTGCAGATATGTTTATTTCAGCTTTTAAAATCTTTAGCAAGTTATTCCCCAAACTTTTAATTCTCATTTATTGTGACTTCACGTTTAATTTGTCGGAGCTTTGTTCTTTTCTGTTTCTCATGTTATGTCATCACATCCACTTTTGAAGGTTCCACTAACTGCCTCCTTACAACTGCTGGGCTGCTTTTAGGCTCTTCTTGAGTCACTGAGAAGAAGTCTGCACAAGTGCCAGCTGCTGCTCAGAGTCACACTGGAACGGGGCACCTGGCCCAAGGGAACTCTCTTGTGCCCCAAACACCCAGCCACCCGCTGACTTTTGCCCTGCATACAGTAAAGCCTCTTTCACCCCCCACCGCAGCCCAGGCACTTCTTTCCTTCCTGTGACAAAGCCAAACCTGAAACAAAGATTTTCCCCAGTGCTGCCGGCAGCCGGTTTGACTCCTTGAAGTAATCGCTGTAATTGACCCTTGCAGGCGCTGAGCGCTGAGGGAGTGGGGCCGTTCATCAGCCTGACAGGGTGTGAAAACCATCAACTCCTTGGCTGGGCTGGCTCCAGACCCCATCAGACTGTGCCGAGCTGCCAGAGAGCCCCGTGGCTGTCCTCACCCCATGGCCCCCACTCCCAGTTCAGTGGAGGGGCTGGATGGGCCCCCGGGATGCCCTCATGCTCTCCAGGCACCCCCAGAGCATGGGGGGAGTGGGGTTGGAGCACATGCACAAGGAGCCTGCTTCCATCCAAAACCTGACAAGGAGGGTCAGCAGCTCCCTGGACTTCCAGGACATGGGGATGGACCCAGCTCAGCACTGCAGCTCTGCACCCCCAGCAGCACAGTGGCGTGGGGTGGCATTGCAGTGCACCATCCCTTCAGTGCAACCCTAATCTCAATCCAGGGTCAGTGTCCTTCACCATCCCCAGTACGGAGCCTGTAAGTGGCTTTTCCTTGGTCAAGACACATCTTCAAGGCATAAAGCTGATGTCGGAGGTGACAAACGCAACACACACCCAGTGATTAACCCTGTGGGGCTGGCTGCTCCTCACCTCTGCCGCCAGCACCTCCTCTTCAGGCTCTCTGCAAAAAGCATCCCTTACCAGCCCACACCAGCTTGTCCCTCTCCATGTGTGGTTCAGGCTCCAGCAAGCGATGATGTTATTTTCTGGCTGCTGCTGCTTCTGCTGGGAGTTGCTCCAGACCCTCCCAGTCCCAGTGATCATTTCAGCCCCATCTGTCTTTATGTCAGTTTTGTCATTCCCTTCTGCAGTTTAATTCCCCTGACTTGGCCGTGGATGTGTAACAAGCACGTTGTCCGGCTGCCTGCCCTTGCAGGCAGCCCCTGAGGATGGAGCAGCAGCTCCCAGCACCATACTGGCCTCCATATCTCACTGTCCTGGCTGGGGAAACACATTTTGCGAGCCAGTGCTCCCTTTTTTGTGTCCAAGTCACTGATGAAAGAAGACCAGAGCCATCAGAGTCCTCCCCAAGCCCTCCAGGCACAACAGGTCACCACCCCTTGCTCCTGTCCCTCCCCACACTGCAGCTCCTGAGCTGAATACTTACTCCTTTTCTGAGAACATCTACCCAGAGCATGGCCAGCACTGCTATGGGTCACAGCGGGCAGCAATCAACTAGCATTGCCAGGTCTAAAAATAGTGTCTTAAAAAAGCACATCTCAGATTAGCATGACAGAACTCACTAGCCCTGTCTGCCCTTCAATCTTATTTTCCATTTTTATCTCCTCCTTTAACTAACTTTCTCCTAAAAGGCATTGAATATATTTCAGAAAAGCAAAAGTAATTTCAGGGCCTGGCACACTGTGGGCTGGGATTTCATGGGGTTATGGCTTCCTTTCTCCCTTTATCTCCCAGAGACATAAGATTTGGGATCGCTGTCTGCTACATGACCATGGGAAGGCTTCAGGAGGAAGGCTCCAGGTGGGACCTGCCTTTTGCTGACCTTCAAGTGTGTCCCCTCCCAGGAGAGCACCAGCAACCTGGTTAGTGGGGCCAGCCCAGGGACTTTAGTGCCTGCTTTCCACTGCTGCAAGCAGCCTCTTCATTGCTGTTATCCTTGTGCAGATGTTCAAGGCGGAGGTCATGGATCTCCACAAACCTCTGTGCATCCCAGACTCCTGTGTTAGTGTCTGGTACCCAGCATCCACCGGAAGGTGTCCCCAGCCTCCAACTCCCATGGAAAGGCTGCCGTGCACCAGGGGAGCCAGACCAATCCTCTGCTGTGACCCTGGGACAGATCTGCTTTCCATGTCCTCCAGAGGCCGTTTACTTTACGATCTGTGAACATCAGGAAGAAATGAAATAGCAGTAAGAGAATTCCCTTCAGCAAAGCTTTGATGGTGAAAAATGTGCTGTTGGGTTGTCTGTTCCACAGAATTCAGGGGGAAAAAAAAAAAAAGTCAAGGAAAAGAAGGAGGAAGGAAAGAAAGAAACCATCTGCTTTTTTTCAGGAGTTCCTCACCCACACACTCCATCGCCACTGCTTGGAAAGGCTTTTTCTCCTCTCCCCTCCACTCCCATGCAATCAGATAGTCCCCAAACTGCCCCTAGTTAATTGAAACCAGAAGCCGCTGTCACTTCCAAGTGTTACGAGCACAGGGACCACAAGGAGCTCAGGTGTTTTGGAAAGGATGATGTCAGTAGGGGCTGCGATGAAAGGCTCGCTGACAGCCTGCGAGGTGATGCCGCGGGAACAGCCGAAGGGTAGGGGCTCAGCCCACGGACCACCGGCTCCACTCCACCAGCCACTGGGACCAAGTGCTGCCACCAGGGCCACCCTACAGGAGCCACAGAGAGGCTGGGCACAAGCTCAGGGACTTTGCCCTCTCCATTCCAAATGCTCACTCCTATGTCGTTCATTTTAGGGCAAAAATAGTTAGATTTTTGTAAAGGAAAAACAGGTCAGAGTGAAAATGGGCTCCCGAGCTCCTCCCAGGAGGGGACAGCTGGTGATGTTGTGTGCCCAGCCTCCCTCCACACTGCAAGAAGCTAATCGTGTCTCAATAAAACCAGCATCATGTCAGGGTAATCAGTGGACACAGACGCCTTAATGGCACTGGAAGAGCCCCAGCGAGGTCTGGGAGTTTTCCTAGCTGCATCATATTCCCACAGGAAAGGTAGGTAGTGGGCTCCCTGCTTCAGGTACACATCCAGTGGCTCTCAGGTGTCAGGGAGGGCACACATAGTGCTGCTGGTGTCGCCACCACAGCTCCATCAGGGTTATCATGGGCTCTCTGCAGCCTGCAGACATCCTCCCAGGAATCCTGCCTGCCCATGCTGGGATGGGATGCCTCATTTGCCAGCAAGACACATAAATCTCAGCTTCCCAGGCGGGGCAGCTCAACAAACCACAGCAGCTTCAGCACTGGGTTTATACACTTACATTTACAACAGGCAAATTGACAGATTATACTGTGTACACAGATTGTGTAAACTGCTGTTGGGTGCTGCCCCATGCCCCTTGCCGGGCACCAGTGGGTGTCCGAGCCTCTCTGTGGGGACGTGAGGGACACAGGGGGGGACCTGCTGGTGGCACAGCCCATGGCCAGCCTGGCATGCTCCCACATACCAGTCCCCTCAGCCTCAAGGGCAGGCCCAGAGGATAGCGAGGCGGGGGATGCATTGATTTAAGATGTGAGAAGGTCAAAAGTTTTCTCAAGCAGAGTTGCTATCATGACGCCGAACACTTCATCCCCTCTTTTTATCTGCCTCAGTATTTATTGTCCATGAGCAAATACTTGTGTTTTTATAAATTCTTTTAGAGTGAATCACCTCTCTCCTGTTTAAACCAGCAAAGACCACATCAAACAGTATCACTCCATCTAGAATTAATCATTAATTTGAAGTATTTGACAATATTTTGCCAGCATTATTTCTTCCTCTCCCCAATTAAAGGTTAAGCCTCAGTACCAACACTTTTGCAGGACACTCCGTGCACAGTGGTGTCACTGGGAGCTCACCAGCCCCAAACCCACCCAGGGAAGCTCAGGCATGGAGCTGCAGGTCCTGACCTGGATTTCAGGCAGGTGGAAGCAGCCTCACTGCTGCCTGCACATAGAGTAGAGCGGGCAGCTGAGCCCCTGGGCTGCCCAGTGCAGCCCTGGGACCCTCAATCCTGCAGCTGGGGAGAAAATACACAGAGGGGCTGGTGTCAGAAGCTGTTTTGCTCTCCAGGAAGCACAGAAAGGCTGGGCTGGGCTGAACAAGAGGATTGTAAAAGGAGTTGGAGCCTTCCTCTGCCTGTTCTTGCTGCTGCCTCCATGAGCAGTTTCAAATCAGGCCAAAATCTCAGATGCATGCATGTGGCTTCTATTCACTTGAGACAGAATCCAGCCTTTAAACATCACATTTTGTACTTTGGTTTTGTTTTATGTCTGAGGCATGTGTTTTGCTAGGACACTGCATTTCATTTAAAAATTATTTTTGACAAGGCCTTATGGTTCATGAATTCCTGCACGCCAGGTCCTGCAACACGCATCCCAGATCTGCTGGCCTCTTCAGAGGCACCAAATTGGGGTGGTTTTTGCTTCCTACTCACAAACAAGCCGTGAAATGATCCTGATTTTTCCAGTGTCTTTGTGGCAGGGCATTTCCCTGACACTTTTGTGCCATTCTATTGCAGCCCTTGGATAGTTTTACTAGTCCAGCTTGCTTGGAAGCTTTGCTATTTGGACAGCACGTCTGGTTACAAGTCATATGGCACTGCTTCTTGCATTTGGAGGGGTAGAGTGTTTAAACACACAACAGCACATGGTGAAGGCAGAATGTAGCCTGCTGTCCACAAATACCACATGGAAGAAGGTAAGATGAGGCACAGTAAGCTGGCCATGCCAACACCACCCAGGCAGGCTGAATGGGTCTCTGGTGTTTCATGAGCATATTTGGTTATTAATCTGGTACTTAAGGGAGTTAAACAGGCATGAGCTTGGGACCCTCTGGCACAGTTTCCACATTGCAACACTCCACGAGGTTCCTTCCAACAAGCTGTTCTCCAGGTGCCTACAACCTGGCAGACAACCTCCAAATTTACAGGTGCCTTTGGCCCCAAGGAGAAAGAAGGGACAAGCTACTGAGTGTGCAGCACAAGCAGCCACTTCTGCCTCTTGTCCTCTCTTGCCTGTAGCACACAGGGTGCCTATGTCACAGGGCAAAGGGAATTCACCACTGTGTGCTGCACTCTGGGCTGTGGCTTGTGCTGCTCAGGAGTGTGATGGAGATGGTGTGGGACAAGGTGTGAGTGCTATTTCCTTGCCTCTCTCCAGCAGCAGGATTGCAAAGTCTGTCTCACCCATCATAAAGCCAGTAGCAAGTGTTGCTGCTTGCCTTGGAGGGAGTCATCTGCCAAACACCCCCCAGATTTACACCAGAAGAGCCCCATTTCATGGCAGGGCAGCAGCAGGATAAAGTGCTCCACAACAGCAGGCTGGGCCACTGTAACATCCCTGCAGGGAGCATCCTTGCCCACCCTGGCTGCTGGCATTTCTCCACTGGGTTTATCACTGCATCAGCCATGTGAATACACCTTTTTTATGGCATGAGTCTTTCAGTGGACTTTCTGAAAGACAATGAGAGACAATGATGTGCCTTTGATGGCTTGGATGATCGTGTTTCCTGTATACTCATGAGCGTTGTATACATTTAAATTTTACTTGTTAACTTTATAAGGATACTTCAGACTTGTATTGTGCTGAAATTGGCTGGGATCTCAGTATCTCCCTTATTCCCACGTACTTTTCTCTTAGAAATGCTTTGTAGTCATGTTATTACTGTTGGGAGGTTTGGCTTTAACAGCCTCCAATAAAGATATGAGCCTGCAAAAGGGCAGCAGTAGCCCAAGATTATTCCAAGATTATTATTATTATTATAGCAGCAACTGAAGGGCAGGTGCCCGCTGTTTGCAGGGACTTATTTGGGGCAGTGACAGCCAGACCCAGATCTGGAAGCCAGAGTGACAGTGGGCAGGCAGAGGGCAGGCAGAGAGCAGGCAGAGGACAGGCAGTGAGCAGGCAGAGGGCAGGCAGTGGGCAGGCAGAGGGCAGGCAGAGGACAGGCAGTGAGCAGGCAGAGGGCAGGCAGCAGGCAAGGTTTCTCACACCCCGCAGAACAGGACTTGTCTGCAACAAGCACCACAATGTCCTGCAGCCTGCTACACTGTGAGCATGCATGGACAGGCATGGACAGCAGTGGGCTGCAAAAGCCCCCCGTGCTGGGTTTATTTGCTGATAGTTCCATTTGCATCCTTGCACAGAGTTCCCAGGCCATGGCACTAACACCTCCCTTTTGTCACCAGAAGTACCCCCTGCTCACCTCTTCAGGTCCTGCCTGTTTTTCACAGCCCTGCAGTCATCTTGCATCAGTTAACACTGGTGTGAAGTCTCCCAGCCCACCGCAGACATTCCTGAGTTTTGTCTTTATATTCTCTTTGTATTTTGTAGTATTACAAAAACTGCATCTGCATGAAGCTAGGTTTGCTGCTCTGCTCTCTGTGTTGCTCCCAGAGAATTCCTGCCTTTCCCTGTGCTTCCCAGGCAGCCTGAACACATTTGTAAGGCAGCAGATGAAAACACTGCCCTTCGTTGCAGGAGAGGAAGGACAAGGCCCTTGAAATTGCATTTCAAGACATTTCATCATTTGGATTACATGTGAAAATAAACGTAATTTCAGATTATTTATCAAATAACAATCTGCCTGTTAATGCGTAGACTCCTGGAATCTGTGCAAATTAAACGTTGTACTTGCAAATGTATTTATTCATTACACTTGGCAATTAACTCATGGTTTAAGTAATTGAGCTGTAAATTATCCCCTTGTTTATAAAATAACAACATCCTCTGAGGGATAATATTGTCGGTTACAGTAATTAGTAACACATCAGTTCTTAACTAGCATATAAAAGATCTCAACCTTTCCTCCTCTTGCCTGAGAAAGACACTTCTCCAGCACCAGGGCACGCACACAGCTCTGGACCAGCACACATTCGGCCGTGGGCAACTAAAGCAAATGGAGCATGAATGGAGCATTTTCCAAAAAGTCCCATCCCTTGCTAGCACAAGTCGGTGGCCAAGGGGCTAATGGGGCCTGGCTACAAATCAGCAAGGGAAGAAAGGAAAATAAGGGAGAAAACCCCTCCGTCCTCATGCACACCCTGCTCTGCTGCCAAAACGTGTTAATTGAGGATTTCAAATCACCACTTCCCATGGAAGGCCCTGGGGAGAAAAATAAACCAAACACCATGGCCCCTGTGTGCCCCAGATTGCCTCACCTGCTGCTGAGGCTTAACTCTGGTGTAGCCCAGGTGGCTCAGCAGGACAAGGGCAGGGTCTGGCTCCTGGGGGAGGCAGCAGGGGTGATGCTGAGGATACCTACACTGCTCAGCACTGTGGCCCGCTGCCCTGCCCAAGTGTCTTCATGAAGTTGCTAATCCTAGCAACATGCAATCAGCCTGATATTCTTGATATAGCTGAAGGATTCATTTTAGCTCTGCTATTACCTTCGAATAATGAATATTGATTTTAGGAATGCAGGATTCAAATTATATAGACATTAAAATATTAGCGAGATAGGCTAATTCTCTCCCTAACACTGCCAAGTTAAAACAAAACTGAAGACAATGGGGAGATTGGGCACCAAGTGCAAATGATTCACCCTACCCTGGATTTATCAGAGTCCATCAATTTACCACTTCAAGAAAGACACTGGCTGTGCAAAGGCTCTATGCTGCAGAGCAAAGCACTGTACCCTAAAGTATCCTGTGCTGTCTTGAATAAATAGATATTGGGAACAATAGAAATGGGGTGGCTGGCAAGCTGTGGCTGATCTCATCTGTCAAGGGGAAACTTTTGCTGTTCCAAGGGCTCTGGAACCAGGTCAGAGCAGGGCAGGTAAGACCCCTGTCCTTGCCCTCTGCAGGGCACACAACCCCAGTGCTGCCCACCCTGCCCTCAGCTGAGCTTCCCAGTGCAAGGCAGAGCTGCCCGGTGCAGCACCTCCCAAAGGTCCCAAATACTTTCTTGCTGCATCTTCATGGTTGCCAAGGTTTTGAGAATAACACGCAGTTTATGCATCGGTCTCCTCATGGCATTGGGAATCAGAGATGACAATTAGTTGGTGAAATGAACAGAAAGCTCTGGGGCAGCCATCAGCCCAGGCTGCTGCTTTTACTGATTAATGCCAAGGAGAAGGAATCGCGTTGGAAAATGTGATTGATCATTCTGCAGAGGAGCAAAGATGCTGCGGTCAAGGGCTGGCCCCGTGGGATTTACACGCCTGCAGCCGGTGAAGGTTGAATCCCCGGGGAGCCACATGCTGTAGCTCCCACCTGCCCTTGGCTGCGGGTGCCAGTGGGGCAGGGTCGAGGGGGCAGAGGAGGCACAGACAAGGGCTTGTTTGCTGGGATTTGGAGAGAACACTGACGTACCCAGGCACAGTTTCCCTACGCTGAGGATGGCTGGCAAGGCTCCCAACTCACCACATTCCCTCCTGCCTCTTCCTACCCCCCAGCCATGTCGATCCAGCTGTGCACAGCTGGGCTGCAAACCGCACTGCTGGTCTGATCTGACTTAAAAGGCGTGTTTTGGAAAAGCCTGCAGGGCTTCCTGCAGCCACGGCATGCCAGGGATCACACAGGGCTCAGCCCACAAGTGCTACAGCAACGTGGCAGGGGGCTGGACTCAGTGGATGCGGAGCTGAAGCACATCCACCTTCACCTGGAGGCTCTTGAGACATTGCCTCCTGCTTGGCATTTGGAACAGGGGTGTTTTCTGGGTCAATGAGCTCCGCATGCCTCCTCCAGCCCCACCATTGCCAAACTCATGGGATTTTCATATATGTACTCAGGCTCCATGGCTTGCAGGGTCTCTCTGTGCCCTGCAAGAATGCAGACAGCACAGCTCCAGCACAGAGACAGCAGCCTCAGGCAGCAGCACAAGTGGGATCTTAATAAATAAATAACTCATCTCTCTCTGCCAACACCTCCCACCACACAGGGAGAGGATGACAGCCAAGAGACGCTCCTTCTCCTCTCTGGAGCACAGCAGTGACTGCGCATTTATTTCTGGGTCTCTGAGGGATGCAGGCTCAGTTGCGTGTCCCTCTGCCTGGAGCTGCTGTATCTTCCAAAGATAAGGGCTGTTTTGCTGGAGCAGGACTGCCCTGCCACAGCCAGCAGACTGCAAATTCATGGTCTGGTGAACTCGGGTCACGTCACATGGAAAGAGCATCTCTAAGAGAAGACTGTAAGTCAGCTCCCAGCCTCTCTGGCTGGCAAGGACAGCAGCAGATACAACTCCAAACCCTGCAAACAATTTGGGGATGTTCCCAGAACTTGCTCCCAGCTGCAGCTCCTGCCAGCACGCAGCCCTTGCTGCCAGCAGAGGACCAGGCTGGAGCTGAGGCTCTGCAAGGGCACAAAGGGAAAGCTGGGGCTGCACCATCTCATGCCCATCAGCACATGCGGCTGCTCCAGCCCAAACAGCCATCTCTGAAGCAATGTCGTGGGTATCAGGGCAGGAAGGGAATTCCCATCCACATGGGTGGCATTTCACAGCTGCCAAAATGCCCTCCCCACCAGCTCCCCAGCAACGTTTCCTTGGTTCAGCAGGATAGGAGCCTGCCAAAAGGAATCAGCTTAGCAAGAGATCCAGGTACCCTGGCTCCTGTCCCAGAACCCTCCTCGGTGCAGAGCTGTGCTCCAGCCTGTGCTGGGATGGGAGGGGGAGATGAACATTAGCTCTTCATTGCCTATCCTTACCAATGCTTACCACTCTTGGAGTGGTATTTTGCTACTCCAGCAAAGCCTCAGCCACTTCATCCCACAGCTTCCCGCACCATTCCTGGGGATGTCTACCTGGTTGTGTGGGTACCAGTTGCTGGAGCCCACAGATGCCCCTCCATCACAGGGGGTGTCACCACAGAATGTCAGAAGTTGTCCCACACCCAGCCTGACTCACATAGTGAGGAGTAAACCGAATAAACACTTCAGCCTCTCTGCAGCAGCAGCCAGGAAACAACTGAGAGATCTGAGCTCCCACAAGGAGTGTGCCTGCCTGGGGAGCAGCTGCTACAGGATCCCCCCGAGGCTCGTCTGCCAGTGGGTCTCAATAGGCCCTTGGGAAATGGGTCCCCAGTGGAAAGGAGATAGCAGGATCTGCCATAAAACAGGGCTGCCATCCTACCCAGCGAGCTGCTCCTGCTTCCAGGAGGGCTGGGCAGTGACAGTGTTGCATAAAAGCTGCCCTCTTTACCACGAGGACCTGCTGTGTGCGGGAGCAACGTCCACAAAAGCTTTGCTTCATCTAGGGAGTTTTGTCAGGAAGTCAGTTTGAAAGTGACCTTGTCCAAAGATCTGGCAAATGTTTATGGAGGGGAAATAAACCCTGAAACCTGCGCCCAAAGATTCTGAGATCACACCTCCCAGGGAAGCCGGTTGGATATGGATTGCACAACAGCTCCTGGGACGGGAACCACGAGTGGAGGCATGTGTGCAGGAGAGGAGACATCTGCACCAGGGACATGTTTTCCAGCCTTCAGGGTGGTGACGACTTTAAGCTGCAGCCTAGCTAGATTTTTCAGCTCATGACCCAAAGAGGAAAGGCTCGGTGAGCCATTCCTGGGCTCCAGTTTGGGCTCCAGTTTGTACTCCAGCTCCTACAAGCAATTTGGTTTCTGTTTTCTCTATTTCCAAGTATCCTGCAAGCTTTTTTTGAGGCTTTTGGATCTCTAAAAGCACATTTTGGGCATCTTGGCTGTTTCCCAAAGGACTGGAGAGCAGGCACAGTCAGCCCTGCCACCTCCTCACCTCCTGCATGCCACAGCAGTGGCAGCAGCCTATTTTATTCCACCTTCCCACCCCTGGGCCCGTACCCAGGACTAGTCTAAATTTTCTTGCCAACAGATTTTTCCTCCAAGATGTTCCGCCAGTCAGTAACACTCTGATGAGCTGTCTAAAGGTTCTTCCCAAATCTGTTTTGGACAATTCCCAATTTGTAACCTAAGATGACTGCCTGACAAAACAAAAAAAACATTGCTGGAGGACTGTGGGACAAGGGACAACCCAGCCCCTGGGGGCAGCCCCTTATCTTTGGGCTTCATCTCTCCCTTGACACCTCTTTCACAAGCAAAGGCAGGGCTGGAAAAGCCCAGAGGATCTGTTCCGGCTCTTCTCAACAGTGACAAACCCCTTCACCACCTCCTTCCAGCCTAAACGTGGGCTCGGTCACTTCATTCCCAGAGACATCCTTCCATGCAAATCCTCCCTTCCTCTCCTGATCCCCAGGGAATTCACACGTATATGCGCTTCCGCTGGGGGATCGCAACCCTTGCACGTGTAAGGCAGCTCACAGCAGCCAGCCTGAGGAGATGAGGAGTCGGGACAAGTGTCACTGCTCCCGGCTGCCACCATGCCGGACTCCCCGCACAGCCCGAACGCAAAACTCTCCCCATGAGCTCCGCAGCGGGCAGGGGCTGGGCTGCGGCAGGGTGGGAGCTCAAAGGGGAGCTGCTGCCAAGCACATCCCGGTAGCCTGGCGTGGGTGGGCGCTGGCAGCCCCTAACCACAGCCGGCTCTCGCTGCCCGCCCTGCTGTCATCCCTCAGACACACGGACCTGTTGCAGGCAATTAGAGGCTGTTTGCAGCTCCTCGGCTGCCACCCACACGGACAGAATCGCAGCCTGTTCTCAACCCCCCGCCCCCGCCCCGGCAAGGAGGGTTTGGGCTGCCCAGCCCCATCTCCTGAGCCGTTTGCAAATCCCTGGAGAAGGACGAACAGCTCAGTAATTGTGGTTCACTTTCCTTTGTTTTCCCCCAAATATGCGCAAATAGCATCGATAGAAAAAGTATTGGTCCAGCGGAGAACCTTTTAGGCTCTCCAGAATTGTTTTCACGCTAATCGGCTGTCGCTGATGTTCCCATAAAGTTGAGTGTTGAGGCTTTTCGACCGTGATTTCCCAAGGCAGTCTCGATCTTTTCTTCAGTCGAGTTTGTCCGAATGTCTAGCTAATTGAAGCTTACGTCAAATATTGCTCATCTGAAGTTAAATCTTACACGCTGAAGGCATCTCTTTGTGTTTTTTTTAAATCAAAAGGCTTGTGGCTCCATCAAGGAGCTGAAAGAAAGCTTGGATTTGTACCTTTCTGCAGTTTTAAACATGACACTCTCCTTTTATTTATTTTTCCTTTTATTTATTTTTTTTTTTTCAACTCCGAAGGCTCGGCCGGCAAGCCTCTGCAGAGACGAGGGCTCTGCACCGGTGAGATCTGCAAACATGTCTCTTCTTTCTTGAACTTTATTTTTCTCACGGTCTCTGAAAAGGCGAGATCAGGTGATATGTGTGGGATTGGCCCTGTACAGGTGCAGATCAGGTACTGGAGGAGGTGGAAAAACATTACTGTGTATACTAAAAAAAAAAAAAAAGAGAGAGAGAGAGAGAAAAGGGGCAGAAAGAAAGAGCAAGTGAGCACATTTTTCAATAGGCCAGGTCTAGTTCTTGGCAGGATGACTCAGGCTTAGCTGGCAGACTCTGAGAATAGGAGTGTGAGAAAGTCAGTCAAGCGGAGAAAAAAAAAAAAAAAAAAAAAAAAGATTTAAGTCCCCAAGCGAATTTTTTTTTTTTTTTTAAAGTAACCCACAAACTGTCCAGAGCAGCTGGAGGTGGCAGGGGAAGTGCAGCGGGGCCGGGGCCGAGGCCAAGCACCACCCTGCGGTTTCGCATTTGCCCTGTCATGGGAGCACACACATCACCGCATCTGCGGCCGCCCCGTCACCGACGCGTGCGAGCGCCGGGGAGCGTAACCCGCACCGACAGCCGCCCTCGGCCCCGCGTGTGCCACCACGCACCCCTGCCCTCCGCCGCACGCTCCGCCGGAGCGCGGTTGGCCGACGACGGCGCCCGGCTTTGGTGACACCTGCGCCTGGATAGGGACAGACCGCCCTAGCAAGGCCCTGGCAGCGTGAGAGGACCGCGGACCCCGGGCGGCTTCGCAAACGGCAGCTGCGGTCCGGCCACCGCAGCCGGGCCCGGGCCGCCTCTTCCCGGCCGTCACCCCGGAGGGCCGCGGCCCCCCACGGCGCAACCCGCCCCGGGGCCGGCGCCCCCCGAGGGGAGCGGGCGGGGCCGCGCCTGCCACGGGCGCCAATTAACCCGGTAATTAGCGAGGCGCTCCCCGAGGGCCGGGCCGTGT
>JANHGL010021558.1:0-11316 GCA_024611195.1 Ceyx melanurus
GAGTGTCCCCCCCTCAGCGAAGCCCCGCACGTAGCCACGTCACGTTCCCTGCTCCGAACGCAGCTTTCGGCGTCATCTCAGCTGTGTGGGACTTCTTATCATCGATAAAGTTTCCCTTGACAGGATTTTGGTTACAATACTAAGGAATTCCTCCAGCGGGATAGATTCCGTCTCAGGCTCCCTAAACCAACCAGCTTTTTGGTATTCACAGGAGCAAAAACCCGTTCTATGAGAGGAATCCTGAATCTGTGTCTTGTAGTTTTACCAGCTTGTCCTTCGTAAAAATGAGGCATTAAATATATTTGACAGCTGTGTGGTCAGTTACATTTCAACAGTAGTTCTTTTCACACGTGAAGTATGAAATATAAATGGACCAAAAAAACCAACAAAACAACAACAAAAAGACCATTCAGTGTCCAACAATATAGGGATGATAATGTGTGAAATGCAAAGAATAACATTTAAATATATATATACATAAATTAAAAGAAAACTTGACAAGTCAAAGCGAGTCTATCAAGATGCTCATAACTATGGCACAAACCTTCAAGGTCTCATTGACCACATTCCCAAGAAGTTTAGCTGTCCAGAACACAAAGCAAAGCCGTTTATAGCTGTAAGGAAAAAAATACATAGTTTCCCATATATAATCTGAACTCAAAGCACTGGGATTTCCATGAAACTCTGGACTGCAACAGTTCACAAAATTACGTTTATAATCCACTTGATTCTCTTATGGTGGGTAAAAATAAAGTTGGGTTTTTTTTCCTTCAACGGGGGTCCTCAGACATCCATGTGATAGTAAGGAAGTGTAGGGACTAACTGCATATATTGGATTCAAATATGGTACTTAACTGCATGAAAGGCATTACTGATCTTACAGGTAAATGTCTTCTATTATCCTCTCCTTTCTTTGTAGTTTTCAGTTACAGCTTTGTAGCTTTTTTTTTTTTTTTCTTAGCCAATTGTATTCCTGGATTTCAAGTATAGTTACTTGAAAACAATGCTTCTTACACTGGGCTAGTTGGCCAACTTTTATCTAGCTAATGAAATTTAAGACTTGTTGAAAATTAAAAACTCATTAGCCAGTCACATTACATCTCCATTAATAGCAAGTTTTCTTCCTCTGATAGCAAGATAACTGATTAGAGTCCTGTAACATGGCCTGGGAAGCCTATCAATTTGGTGTATAATTTGCTTCTCCCTCTGTCTAGCAGGAATCCCAGAGTTGTTGAAGAAGCAGAAGGCAGAATATGAATTAGCTGATCTGTGTTGAAGGATTCCTGGTATCTGTCCAGGCCATTAGAGCAGTTCAGAACAGGAATGAAGTGTTCAATTGTCTCATTGAAGATGAATACTATTAGCAGTTTAATGGCATTGTAAGCCTAAAGAACTGATTCATTTCAAACTGGTTAAACACTAAGTAAAGCCTCAACAATTTCGTTTACCTAGAACAGTTCCTCTCTGCAGGAGTCACAGTGGGATGTGGAAGAAAAGGCCCTGTGTGTGAAGAGGTATTTGCATCAGGAAGTTCCAGTAAGAAGCTGCTGAATGGCAAGAAGGATTTGCATTTAAAAAAAAATATCTTAGGAAGAAGTAAAAAAACCTTAGACATGTATTTCCTCATTAGGTTAATAGTTGTGGTAAGATGGAAAATGAGTATGTTGTGTTACCTTACTGTGTCTGTTGTCTGTTAGTTCTGCTTGCATCAGACCAGAGGCTGGCTCCTGGAAAATGTAGTTAAGTTGCAAGAAAGTTTAAAGACTTGGTTCATAATTTTTTCCTGGTTTACAGCACTTAGACTCTAGGTCTTGTAAGCAAAGGCAGTAAGCACCCAAGGGGATCTGATATCAAATTAAATCCCAAATGCTGTATTTTCCCCTACTAAGCCACACACATGGCTTAGCAGTCATTCCAGGAGTAAATGTTGTCAATATATCCTCCAGATTCTCAGCTTGAGCTCCAGAGATGACAAGTGCAGAGATTCTTGTCTTTGATGTACAAGAAAAAAGGGAAAGCTTTTTTCCCTTTCCCCGAGTAGTAGTAGCATGTGCCCCACATTGGAAGGGAGCTAGAAGATCATCTAGTCCAACCCCCCTGCCAGAGCAGGATCACCTAGACTAAGTCAACCAATGTGTCCCTTGTGTGACTTGATGATCCCAATGGTCTTTTCCAACCTGAATAATTCCATGATTCCCTTTAAGGACCAGAGCCTAGAACAACAACAGTTTGATATTCCATGGTTCCCTAGTAGAACCAGTGGCAGATTCATTAACTGAGGCTGTACTGTTAGTAAATAGAACATAGGTATAGATCCTCAGGTTACTGTTTGCTCTTTCCATCAGCATCTTTGTTTTAGTATTTCTCCCATATATATATATATATATATATATATATAATAGCCATAAATAATCAAAAATAAATTAATTCTAAGCTAAAATACTGAAGTATGGCCACTGGGAATGTAGCACATAAACAACTCTGACAATCAGATTGTGGGGATAGTAATCTGTAGCAAAAGACTGGAGTAAAGAGGTAAGGTGGTAATTACCTCTTAAATCAGAAACTGTCAATACTGGTTTGGTTAGCTGTGAGAGTTTCATCCAGCAGATCTTAAGGAAATACTTTTCTTTTTTTTTTTTTTTTTTTTTTTTAGTGATCAATCTATATTGGATTCCTTTTGCAGTAAGCAGCCATAGAAAGGCTTTGTGGAATTAGTATTATAAATCACACATTCAATCCCTTTATGAGTGTTGAAAGCATTGCCATTCTTCTAATCACTATATCCTGGTTTTGATCCATAACAAATATGCACACCCAGCTCTACTAATCTCTATTATGATTGTGAGCTATCTATATTTGCCAGTACTGTCAGCAGAAATAGTTAAAATTTTTCCTCCTCCGATGATTTTGAGCTCTGTTGTTTGGGGTTTTTTTCTCTCTCCCAAATGAAACACAATATTTAAATAATGGCATTTCTGTTATAGTTCAAAGTAGAAATAAAAAGTTGAAAACCAGATGGAGTCCGTTTATTTAAAACCATATTTCTGATAAAATTATTACAATGGGAAATTCATTTGGTCATTTTGAGTGATCTTGGATCACAGATTTTTTTAGTATGATGTGACTGTAATATTTCCAGATATGTACCATTTTATTACATAACCCAAGGGAAATTACAAGTTACCTCTAGAAGCCCATCACACATAGCCTTTATAATAGGCACAAGGTCAGAGACACTCCTGGTTTTGAAGAAAGCTGTAAGCAATAAATGGAGAAATTACAGCTAAATTCCTGCTAAAGTCTTTGCTTGGCTCAGCCCTTTACTTGCTTTAGTTTCAAAATTTGATCATATTATCTCTGCTTTCCATTGACTTTCAGTTAATACAGTAGATTTTCCAGTCCAACTCTTCTGTTCTCTTAGGACAATAGTATGACAGTAGATATATAGAAATAGATGTGTGTCAAAGGTTTCACAGTGAGTTTTTCATGTTGGAGGACAGAGAAAACCCATTTAATTACAAGAAAAATCTTCACATCTTATCAGTTTCTTCAGCAAAAGGAAATGCCCTGCAAAGGGTGAGGAGAGATGTCTGCAGGGGCTGAAGTTCCAATTACTCTAAGGCTAATGTTAAAAAGATTTGAAGGATTTGTGGCACGGCACGGATGGTGATCCTTGATATTGATCTGAAAAGGGGAAAAGGATTGCTCGTTCAGAGAGTAATAGGAAAGCCTCCTGATCCAGCTCTGAAATTGTTGGGATGGAAGAGATCTCTTTTGCTGGAACTGAAGGAAAGGTCAGTTGGTGGATTCCCTCCAATCATCCCACCTTAAGTCACTGCCTAGAAAGGAGTAAGCCTGAAACCACATGCACTACAGAAATACTTTGGCAGTGGCCTTGTTTGATGGAGAAGGATGGAAGAGGAATGAAACAAATCTGATTCCTTCTTGTCTCACTAGTTACACAGAGAATTGAGCAAAGCTGACAATGGTAGGGAAGGCACATGGTGAGTTAAGTGACCTTCCTGATATCATCCCCTTAAATCTGCTCAGCAGGGAGACTCACCCTTGAAATGCTTGAAGCAGCAGCAGAATCCCAGGCCAACTGCTGGGAAGACCAAACACTCCAAAATACTCAACAGCTGCTGTCCCTGAGGAGTCCTAAAATGTTACTGCATCAGACCTTCCTCTACTTTCCCATAGACACTGGATGATTCCCCTGTTTTATGGGTCTTAATTATGATTTTAGGGTGTTACCAGTTGCACTCACATTTCAGTGGAACAGGACATGTTGCATAAGGGTTTCCAGTCATCCTTTTTCAGGCCAAACTTCATTTTTTGCTATACACAGGTTAGCATAGGTACCCCGACGGAGTAAATGGCCAAAGTGTTTCTTTTTATGTGTGATTGTGCTGCCACACATCCCACAATTGCTGGATGTCCATGTTAATGCAGCTTAAGAAAATGTGCAGTTAATTCAGCCTGAATTAATTTATGCTGTAGAAATTGCAAGCTGGGTAAAGCTGTGGAACTGCTCCCTGGGGAGGAGTTTAAATAAGCCAGCCTTGATTTTGTACATTTGATTCTTCAGAGCCAAAGACAGACAAAAAAGCAATTTATGATGGCAACTGGTCTCTCCTCCCAATGTTTTTTTTTCTGTAAAACTGCTGTGGAGACAGAGACAGGTAAATGAATGATTATTTGCAGGTAAAGGAGAATGGAGTAAACAAAAAATATGATGCTATGCAGTGAAAGAAGGGTAGCAGTCCTCTGCTTTTCAGCATTCCAAATCCAAATTACCAAACCAAGTCCCCCTCTGCATAGGAAGGTCAGTTTGAAGAAGAGCTGGGGTATTATATTGGCATTAATGTCACAAACAGTTGCTCACCTTTGCATATCTTGTCCAATACAGAAATATTTGGTTTACATTAGTAAAACAGATGTTCTCACAGAGAACTTACTGCAAGTTTTGGAGAAGCAAGACTTGAGGAGAGTGGAAATAATTCTTGCAGATATTGCTCGAGGAAAAAACAAAACAAAACTAAACTAAAAAACCTCAACAAATTTTGTTCCATTAAATCATTCGGGCAATTTAACAGAAAAATTATTCTAGGTTTCATGCAAAAGCGTCTCTCCTACAAAGCTTTGTTTTTTATACTGGTTTATATAGTTTAACTGCTTTCACTGTCTTGGTTTCCTTTCTTGTTTCCTCATATGTGTATTGCAAAAAAACCCTGTATATGTCCCAAAATACCACTTTTGCAATGTGGATGAGATTCTGCAGTGAGTGGATGCCATTGATGTGTATGTGATTATCTCTGTGCATAGTCGAATTCCCATCTCTGATACTATTTCTTCAATGCCATATTACTGCAGGCAGTTTAAAACAAAACAGGCCATACAAAACTTTCAAAAGCATATTGAGTAACTGCATGAGATTTGGCACAATGATTGAAATAATCAAGGCATTTCATGTTTCAGTAAATCATAACATAAATAAGCTACCCAATAATTGAAATAAACACCTACAGGACTGCTCTTCGGCCAAATGAGAAATAAAAAGTGCATTTATTTCTACATAATGTAAGTAAAATACACTTGGCCAACCATGCTCTAGTGAGCATCCTGACAACTGGAGGCCTGCAAACAGCATACACACGTGTAGCCCTACTAGCAAAACCAAAGTGATTGTATGCAATGGATTGTATCCTACCTAATTACAGTAAACAAAAAATAAAGCAGAAAACAGAACTTCTTTACTCTCTTCTCTTCGGCCATTGGATATTACCTTATTTGCTTTTTTTTTTTTTTTTTAATTCATTATTTATGCTTCTTTCTCCTTTAACTGATCTGATACATTACTATTTTGGGGAGGGAGGGATTATTTTTTATGTCTGGAGTTTCGCTCAAGACACTACATGCTGAATAAGGTCTAGAAAAATTAAATGCAGTGAATTGCAATGAAATTTAGAAGAAAAGAAAAGAAAATCTAAAAGGCTGGCAATGGCAAGCAGCTACTGCAACAAACAACACGATGTCTCCGGGGCTTCGTACAGTGAAAGGCGCATCCTGAGTGTGACCCGGGAGAGCCCGGCTGGCCCGACAGCCCCCGGGGGCGCTGCGAAGGGGGAAAACCCGCGATCGAGAAGCAGGGACACAGGGGCCCGGCGGGTGCGTCTCCCCCGGCTCTCTCTGCCGGGGCTGGGCAGCAGGAGGGCAGCGCTAATCCCTGCCGTAGAATGTAGACCAAAAATCTTGAGGAGGAGGAGGAGGAGGTGAAGAAAGAAAAAGGGGTGCCCCCTCCTACCTCGCGTCTGTCGGGGGAAGGGGGTCGCTTGGTCGTCATGGTCGGAGATAGGAAAAATTTCATGTAGCATAGACTGCAAATCAAGTGCTGACCCCATGCAGTAAGACCCTTCACCTGCTCGGACGCTGCTCCGGAGAGAGAGGAAGGTAAACGCCGCCCCATCGCATCGCACCGGCTGGTGAAGGCCGGGGGCGCGGGAGAGGCTGAAGGGTGCTCTGAGCAGCGGAGGGGACCCCCACCGGCTCCTCTCAATGAGGGTCAGAGGCAGGAGCAGGGAGACACAGCGACTCTGCTTGTGGGAGGGGGAGCAAACAAGCCCCTCGGCTCTGACGCCGACTCTCCCTCCGAAGAGAGGGGCGCTCACGGCACTCACCGATCCCTGTTCCCCGAACGCTCGACAACCTCCCGGGCTCTCACCCCGTCCAAAGAACCAGGCTCTGGTTAGCGCCACGTTCTCACCCGATTAATGCTAGCCCGCTTGGGTGGGGGGAGGATTTCGGATTGGAAACAGCTGGAAGAGGGATTTCCTACATCGAGAGAAGCGATGGCTAAGAACAGGGAGAGGACAGGAGAAGCTGAGGGGTCCTGCGGCGTTGGAGGCGACCAGCGGTGCAGGGTTAGGCCCGGTGGGATGCTGGGTACCAGCGACATTCTGCAAGAGACAGATCCAGGGAAAAGAAGTCTGTACACTGAGGAGCAGAGAAGGCATCTCTAATGAGGAGATAAGATCGCAGCCCCTTCCCGAACTAGACATCTGCCCCGCAAAAACGTCGAGAAAATCCCGGTCACGAAACAGCGGCTCTTATGTAAAATCAAGTAAGACCCTGCAAATTAAATCGAAGGGGTGGCCGTCAGGTACTGCCCTTGCCAGGGGGAAAAGTAAGTCTTACGCTGGAGCGAACTGAAATGCACTCCACAGTTAAAATTCAAGCTCCCGCCGGCGGTTCCCACGGCCCCAGGTCCTCCCGCGTGGGACTGTACCTGCGAGCGGCGCTCCCGAGCAGCGCCGGGGAAGGGGCGCCGGTGGAATCCCGGGCCGTGGAGGCTCCCCGAGTGGGCAGCGCCGTGACGGTGCCCTCTGCGGTCCTCACGGCGCAGCTGGAGGCCACTTGCAAGCGAGACCCCTCGGTCCGGCCCCACAGCTAGACCCACGCAGCTATGTGCTTCCCAAAAAAGCGGTAGCTTGCTTGGTCTTTGCGGGGCCAGCTCTTACTGCCAACGTCCTCCTCCCGCTCCACACACGCCCAGAACACACACACACACACACACACACACACACACACACACACACACACACACACACACACACACACACATACTTTGCTCTTTTAAGTCAGCGATTATGTTTCCCTCCTTGGCAGCGCGCACCGGTGAAGCCCGGAGCTGAGACCCTGCTCCCATTTAGATGGGGAAAACACAGCTCGCCGCAGGCTGCGCTTTTCTCCAGGCTTCCCAAACAGCTCCTCCTGAAAAACAAAATTCAAATAAATAAATAAATAAATAAATAAATAAATCAATCAATCAATCAATCAATAGGTAAGCGCCAGATCTGAAACTGGGAAATTGATGCTGCTCTAACCAGAGCTGGGTGAGGAAAGGCTCTGGGTAAATCGGGCAGTGCTACTGTCCTTAAAACGCTAAACAGCTCAGGGCGTCTGGAGACCTCCAGGCTGTTATCACGCGTCCTCTATCCCAGGAAAGTCTTTTGCCTTAGAGCATGCTGCAAAGGGTACGGATAAACCGAGCTGTACGCTCGGAGCATCCCACAAAGGGTTTCTCAGAGGTTCAAGTGCAGGGCAAGGGCAACTGCGGAAACATATTATTTTTCTTGTGGTTATAGGCAGAGTCGTCAGCATCCTCTTCTTCACACAAGGAAGGCTTTTCTCCAACACAGCAGCCGGGGCTGAGGGGAATTTACAGCAGCGGCTGACTCTGCCTCGGGCTTCCTGATTTGTCCACCGAGTCGAAAGGCTCTCGAAGATTACAGACAGGAGCCTGCCTGTGCTCTCACCTCCGGGAGAGACTTCAGAAAGCAGGAGCTGAGCTCGAGTCGCAGCCGGACAACAGGAGGCGCTGTGACTTTGCACAACCCTTGGCCTCCCTCTTCCCCAAGACTGGCCTGGCCTGGCCGGAGGGCATCCCTGGCGAGGGCGTCCCCAGGAGCCGGCCGTCGAGGAGGGCGGTTTGACGGGCGCCACGTCCACTCCGCCAGGCGGAACGCCCCCGCGGGCTTGAAGCAGCGTCCAAGGAGCGTGGCCGGTTTCGTGCCTGCTCTTTTTTTTTTACAGGGCCCTGCGTGGGCTGCCCGGCTCCCCGGAGGATGTTGCTCCCGCGGGACCGGACCCTGGAAAGCGTGGCATCACCGCCCCGAGGTCCCCCGGAGGAGAGGTGCCGGCAGCGGGGTCGCTGGGACAGCCGCACTCCTCACAGCGTCACCGCATGCAGCTGTAGTGCTGGCGGGGTTCTGAACCCCACAAACCTCAAATACTAAAATGAACAAGCCACCACGGAATAGTCTCTGTTTTCAGACATGCAGACCGCTTCCATCAGTGACAGAAGGATGGTGCATACATGAATACATCAATTTTAATATCTCTTAGATTTTCCACTGGGTTTTGTTCCAATTTCCATGCGTGTAATTTGACCATTTGAGAAAGTAGAGTTTAAATCGAGTGCTTTTATCTATTTTATTTCCTTCAAGACACATTTTCATCCCTTGTTCTCGTCTGTTGATTCCAGAGGATTTTTTTGTTTCGAGGATTTGACTTAATTCTGTTGCCAGATTTAAAGAAAGAATGACTCGGAAGGAAAGAACAAAGAAAGAGATAACAAAAAACGCATTTAGAGGACAAATTAAAACGTTTTTGTCGAGGCGGAGATTTGTTATATCTCGTAATTTAAATCCTGGGTCTCTGTATAAGGAACTTTAAAATCGTGTTTATGAGGGTGACGATTTTGCAGCTCACTCGAAGACAAATGACTGGGGAAGCAACTGTGATCCTACTGGACGATACACATGCCAGGCAGTAATTCAGACACAGATATGTATTTTAGTTTGTATGGTATTATGCACAAGCTTTATTATAAAAATCCCTAGAAATTTTACTTCACTTTCAAATTCCCATTGCCCTGAAAGTTATTTGCGTTTAGGGGATTTTATTTGGTTAGTTGGTAAGTGGGTATTTTTTTTGTGTTGGCTTTTTGTTGTTGTTGTTGGTTTATTTTGGGGTTGTTGGTTTGGGTTTTGTTGTTGTTTTTTTTTGACTGTTTCGGTTTAGGTTTATTTTTTGGCTATCAGGTGATAAAAGTTCTAGTACCTAGGTAAAAACAAACTCATAAAGGGTGGGGCAGAGAAACCCAAGAAAAGTCTGTGGGCTTGACATAAGCTCAAAGAGCCAGACAGGGCAGGAGCTGAACAGAAAATATTCCATCCGCCTGCAAACTCAGATTCCCTCCATAATAATAATAAAGAATGTTGTCCAAAGTCAATTTAATTTATCGTTGTTGCCCCTTTTTACCTTTTATCAGCATGTGTAGATTCCTTCTTACCTTTATTTTGCTAGAAAAACGGTTAATGAGCAAAAAATTGGTAATGAGGTACCCGCTATTGCTCCTGGGTAGGTGGCACCAGAGGCTTCCAAAGGAGCCTTCTGGGCTGGAGGCTTTCCATGATAAAGGTATAAAATGGTTCCAGTGACTCACCTGATGTTTGCCAAGTAGAGGTTAATATCAGTGGATCCGCATTCAAGCCTCTGTCCGCATTTATTGGGTGCCTGTAATGTTATGTCTCAGCGGTGACTCACATGGTTTCTAAACATAAGGCACCAGAAAAGAAGTAGCACCACCATCCACGCAGGACGGCAGGCTTGTTTGAAGGGCTAGGTTTAGCCCGTGGTGGGGTCGGAGGGTTTTAGGAAACGTGGAGCCGAGATCTCCGGTTCACAGACGGGAGGACGCCCCGAGGGAGCTGGGGGGAGACGCGGCAGGGACGGGGGGGAGGGGGTGCCGCGGAGGTTACCTGAGCCGTAATCAGCTTTGAAGTGAGGGGCGGGAGCGGAGGGGAGACTGTGGACTGCAGGACTCAGGACTTTGGAGCGAGCACCTCCCGGACATCAAGTTAAAGAAGCTTAGGAGCATCTACCGGACTTAGTTTAGGAGCATCTACTGTAAATATTGCCTCTAATCTCCGAGGTTTAAGGCTGGATAGCCTTTTGCGTTCTCCACAGAGGGGGGGCTGCCCTCATTGTCTACCTCGTTTCATTTCCACCGATCCCTCCTAGCATTTGCCCTGTCCATCTGAAAGGGTGGGTGTCGTCGTGTGTCCCCATACACCCCCCACCCACCCCCCTTTTACTACTCTCTCCCCCTCTACCACCTCTGTCTCTCCTTCTTTCCCCACAAGCTTAAACCAATTACGCCGCTCTGCAAATAAAGTGCCGCCCCGGGGGGAGTTACAGGCAAGGGGAACTGCCTTGTTTGCAGGTGCATCTCCGGCTTTGTAGGTGCGAACGTCTTTGTGCGGCGGACAAATGGGGAGAGGAGGAGGAGGAGGTGGGTACTTCTGCGACGTAAGATCCACATCAGCTCAACTCCACTCACATCCCAGCCGGCACTTCCTCACTTTCTCAACTGTCTCACCCCACACCGCTCCCTGCCTCCTTTTTGGCTGGTTATAGAGGAGAATTCAGCACCCCCCGCCCCTCCTGAGAGCTGGCTTCCTGCTAGGTTGGGCTTTCGGGCTCTTTTCCTGCTGCCCGTCGCTCACTTGCAAGAGGGCTGGATGGTTACACCGGGCAGGTTGGCTCCATAATGTTAGGGACTGTGAAAATGGAAGGGCATGAAACCAGCGACTGGAACAGCTACTACGCGGATACTCAGGAGGTGAGTAAATCCCAGGGTCTGGTTCCTCTGATGCCCCTCTGCAAGGGGGGGGGGGGATCGAGGAGGAGGCTGAGGGTCTAGAGGGGGGCAGCAACCGGAGGAATTGGTTTGCACTCCAGATCGTGCCA
>JANHGL010021559.1:0-17062 GCA_024611195.1 Ceyx melanurus
CCGCCCTGGCGATCCCGCTGGGCTCGGAGCCTTGGGCGAGCCGGATGGGAGCAAACCTCGTGTCCCAAGGCCACCAGCCTGCTGTGCTGTTGGAGCCAAGGCCTGGGAACGGGCATGTGCTGGGGTTTGGCTGCTTTCCTGGGCTGGAAAAAAAAAAAGCCCCCTCCCTGGGATCCTCTTTTGATTCTCTTGGACCGACCCACGTGCTGCCTGTGGGGCTCAGAGGGGCCAGACCCAGGGCTCGGGTGCATTCAGTCCCTGTCTTCTCACTGCACTGCTAAAATATTCTTGATCCTTGTCCTGGTTGTCCCCAGGCTGTGTGCACCCACCTCTTCCTGAAGGTCCCATTCTGTCACTCTGACATCAAAGCTGGGGACCAAGGGTCTGGCCAGTGCAGCAGCCAGGTTGGATACGTTCTGCTTCTCTTAGCAGCACAAACCTCGTTCGCCATTTGCCTCCTCCAGGATTTAGGGCTGCAGGGATGCCTGGTGGGGGGGGGTCGCAGCAAGGAGGATGGTAATACCAGGTACTCAACAAACTTTGTCTGAGCCGCCAGCTCTGCTGTTGACCTCGCAGCTCATCATGGGCAGGGCATGTGCCATGATCCTGGCAGCCCCAGGTTGTAGGCCAGTGTTTTTCTGATCGGGGGGAGGTGGGGGGGCAACAGCAGCAAACATGGCTGTGAAATCAGGCCCCTGGGATGGCCCAGGAAGCATGGTAGCCCCTGGATCCCAGAAGTCTGAGATGCTCCACTGTCAGTCATCTCAGCCCAAGTGGCCTTGAATGCACAGAGGTTGCTTAAACTGGTTTTTGAGCCCCTGTGAGTTTTTCTGCTTATTTAATAGGTCATGTTTTATGTATTAACTGAAGCTGAACCTGGGCTTGCTCTGGGGACAGGGTCTGGCCTGGCCTGGTGAGGTTGGGAACCTGCCATGCCAAGGGAGATGACCTCACATCTCCTCTCTCAACCTGGCAAGGATTTCCAGGGAAGCAATCACACCACTTCCTAATTCCCTTGCATCCCTTGCCTGTGTGTTGGACCCCCCTGCCTTTGGCCTCTGTGGAATAGTTTTTTCTCCATCTATCCTACACAGCCTGGCCACATCCTTCCCATTGCCATACCCTCCCTTCTGAGAGTGGTCCCAACCTCCCATAGAAGGATGCTGGGGTGGCATGGGGTGACACCAAGCTGGATCCAGCCCTGCAAGGCTTTGGGGTTTAGCAGTGGGGTGCTGAAGGGGGGATACCCCACAGGCATCTCTGTTGTACCTCCCCCCACCACATTGCTCGGCAGCACATCCCAGCTGAGTACCTGGAGATCTAGGAGGGGATATTGGATTGCAGCAGATGAGAGAGTGTCTGGGCACAGGGTGGCCCAGGCAGGGCTCCAAGTGCTGCTGGTGACAGTGACACCGCAAAGAGGTCTCCTGTGTCAGCTGGAAAGGCAGCGTTCCCTTAAAGAAACCTGGGCCCCCCCAGGGACATGCAGTTGCCTTTTGGGGATGCAGCTGAGCTGGGCTCCTAACCCTATACAACACCATTGGGAGGAAGGAAGGTGCCACAAGGGGGAAGGTGCCACGAGGGGAAAGTGCCCAGCTCCCCCAGGGGGACATTCAGCTGCTGGCACAGGAAAAGTGTGAAGATCCCCAGATGTATACATTGCAGCTGGGCTATTTTGGAAAGGGACAGAGCCAATCTTGTGACTGGAGCTGGGGACTGCAAGTCTGAACAGCAGGGTCCTGCCTGAGTGACAATGACTCTCTGCCTGACCTGGGGAAACCCAAGAGCTCCTGCTGTGCTGGGGACAGCTTTCCCACCTCTTCCTGCCCCTGTCCCAGCTTCTTTAATGGTGATGAAAACCAAGCATCAGTGAGCACTGTGGCTGCAGACAACACAGCAAACAGAGCCCAAGCTTGGGTGCAAATCTGACCCCCACCCTATGGCATCCCTGCGGCTGGGCCACCCATGGTCCCTAGGGTTGTCTTGGAAGTGCACCCCATTTTTTTTACAGGTGTGCCACCTCCTGTCCCTGTGCTGTTGTTGGGACAGGACCGGCCCAGGCCTCCACAGTCCTCTGGGTCCCCAGGGGCAGGTGCTGGGAGCAGATGGAGATGAAGACTTTATGAGGTCCCCATCTCCCCTGGGCTCAGCAGCCAGAATGCCAGCAACTCCTGCCAAAAATATTTGTGTGGGAGGTGGAAAGTTAACTAGTTTTTCTTTTTTCAATGGCAGAGGGGTGGCAGGGTGTGAGAAAGGCAGGTGGGGAGGCTGTGCATCACCCAACAGTGAGTGGGCAGGGAAAGAAATTTGAGCAAAAGGTCTCCCCACTGCCAGATTGCAACACTTTGTAAATTGAAGGTGGTTCTTTTAAAAAATATATATTATTATTCCCTCCTCTGGTAGCTTCTCATAGGGATTTGCTGCTGACAGGCAGCCCAAGGTGCTTCCCCAGGGGGGCACAGAGGAGCAGCAGATTGCTGAGGCTGTGATTGACTTGAGCATCCCTTGCTCCCCTGTTTGGTTCTACAACCCTGAAATCGTCCTTGAAATGACCATCACACCCCTTTACAGACACATTCTGCAGGTGTTGTATTCACAGGCAGGTGGTTGTTACCTCAGACAGGTTTTGTGGATGTGGCTGGTGATGCTGGCCCTCTTTGCTGGGGCAATGCTGCACCCAGGGCATATACACACATTCTACCCAGCCAGTCTTCAAGCAGACAGCATCAGCCCTGCAGCTTTTGCTAGAGATGCATGTTACCCATAAATATTCCCTTCCTTCACTGCTTGCAGAGCCCAAGAGCCGTGTCCTGGGGGGAAGGCAGCTCCGACACCATGGTGCCAGGCTCAGACGGGCTCCCAGTAAAGCAGCAGATGAGTGACTCGATGATCCAGTGGTGTGGGCGGCCCCATGTCCTTGGGGAACACCACCGCTCGGGTCTCACAGAGGAGGGTTTTGCCCAGGAAATGCTGGGATCGTGGGCACCCGTGCTCAGGATATGCCCATCTGCAGAGAGCATTCCCAACGTGGGAGGGGGCGGCTTTGGAAGATGGTTTCAGGGCGGTACTGGCTTGCCCAGCAAACTGTCAAGGCAGCTCCAGCGTAGGATGGGCAGTAGTTGTGCTGCCCGAGAAACCTTCTCCCTGCGGATCGGGTGAGGGGGTGGGAACAAGGAGGGGGCAGAGCCACTCAGAGAAGATCTCTGCTGTCCCGCGCCAGGATGGGGCTATTTTTGTCAATTTTCTCTTTGTCCTCATTTGAGTTAAGCCAGGACCCTCCTGCTCCTGCAGCTTGCCGAGTTTCTAAGGAAAGATGTGGGTGGCTTCTCCCAACTACTGGGGCCCCGAATTACATAAAGAGCAGAGTGACATTCCCTTTTCAGAGAAAAACATTGAATTTTTCCCCCCAGGATCTCTTTGCAAATCCGCATTGAATAATTGCAGGCAAGCAAGGCAGGGAAGGATATCAGAAAGGGCAGAAGATTTCCTTTGGGCATTCTCAAAAAACTGCAGTCTTGCATTTGGGAAATGCCCGAGTGTCTGTTTGGCAGCAAAGCTTCCACTGTCTGTTTTCAAACCTGCCTTCATTTCCAAAATAACCTTGCTAAAGTTGGGAAAAGTTTTGCTGAGAAGTCGTGCAAACCCCATCTGAAGCTGCAGGATCTATTTCTGCCCGAGCCCAACCTGCTGCATTATCTTATTTGACTGAAAAAACTTGCAGTCACTCAGGGAGGGTTTTGGATTGATCGGAAATCTCTTTTCCTCCTTGGCCAGCTTTTAGGCTGGGAAATCCATCAGGTTCCATGTACTGTGGGCTCTGTGGGTCTCCCAGCAGCATCAATGTCCAGCAGGACACAGCCTTGCAGCGAGAGGGGTTGAGTGATGCTGCACTGAACACTCACAGCACAGGAATTTCCCCAGTACCCTGTAACTGGTATCCTGACTGGAAGCCCTGCCACCCCCCTCTTCCAGCTGATACCTCGGTGTGTGCATTCATCATTCCGCAGGATTTATGCCCGGCAGAAGTGGGTCTGCCTGTGCTTGTCCCGGCACCACGTGAGGCATGCAATGGTTAAACACAGCTTTGTTAGCTGGATGCTGGGAATTTCACTTTCCAGTGGGATGAAGGTGGGAGCCAGGGGTCCTGCTACCTCAGAGAAAACCTTGTCTGCAGGGAACAGGGTTTGCTCTTCCACCCCCTGAGCAAATCCACAAGCTGTCCACAAACAATTCCTCAGCTGTCCACAAACAGGGGTTGCCACAGCTTTGTCTGTGCTGCTAGATCAAAGGGAGGTGGGCGTTGGGGTCTGGCCCTGGGTAGTGTCCCCAGGGTGAGGTTGGATGGCTGAGGGTCCCCAAGTGATAAGTGTGGCATTGAGGGTGCTGCTGGGGTAGTGGGCAGTTCCAAATGAGCTGTTAGAGGGTGTTTGCATCTCAGGGGGGTTCTTCCTCATGGAGAGTGGTGCTGGGGATGGAGGCTGTGCTTTGCTGGCAGTGGCCAGATGAAATCAACGCATGCTCAAGCATCCTCAACACTCTCCCTTCCCTTTGCACAGATCTTTAGGTGCTGATCTACCCACCTGGATGAGAGATTTCCATAAAATCTGCCTCGGCAACGCGTGTCCTCCAGGCAAATCCCTGCAGCTGGGTCTCCAAAAGCTGCCTGCTCCCGTGGCATTGCACCTGGTCCTCCCACCCACAAGAGGAGTAAAGATGAGTTTGTGCCCAGCATGTCACCATCTTTCCACCCAGACATTGCCCATACTCTGAGGGATGCTGCCAGGGAGGATCCAGTTCCATAGCCATGCGGAGAGGGTTTGATAGGCCATGGAGTGCCAGTGAGGGAAAGTGGCAATGATGCTGAAAACAAGACTCCAGCAGCCCTGCCTACAAACTCAGCCCAGCTGCCTCATGCCTGGTGAGGCAGTGCAAACCCCATGTATCTGTGGGACAGCCAAAGGGAATGCAGAGGGCGACACTGGCAGTTGGCAGGAGAGAAGGAGCGGTGGGGACCAGAGATGCCATCAGCTCTCAGATGCTCCTGACCATGAGACAGTAAAGCAGGAGGGGAGGATGGGGCCAATGGAAGGGAAGGCAAGAGGAAGCTGCCAGTGGGAGTGTGTGGGGCTCAGTGGGGACATTATGGGTCCCTTGCTGGATGACGGCAGCTTGGCTTTGGTGGCTGAACCCACAGGCCCTCCAAAATGCCCTGGATATACCCCAGAGCTGCCTCCTGCAGCAGCCAGACCCACAGCTGACCCCATCCAAGAATGGAAAGTGAAGAAGATCCAGCAGGTCCTCATCAACCCTGTCAGTGACCCAAGGAAAGTGGGTAAGAGAAGCCCCCTTTGACAAACATCCTGCACTCTGAGAAGTGCTGCTGTGCTCCTGGGGCCATGGCTGCTGCTGCCCAGTGCAGAAGTAGGAATGCTTGGCTCTTCCCAGGGCGGGACCTCCTCTGGGTTATAGGTCCCAGGCTCCCAGCTGAGTTGCTGGGACTCTTTAGCTTGAGGTGATCTCTCTGGCCTTAAAATTAAAGAGGAATCTGTGGCTTTCCTTGGGAGGGGGAGTGGGAAGGCAGTGGGCAGATTCCTGGGGTCTCCAAGAGCTCAGCTGAACCCCAAGCAGGGCACAAGTGGCATGGGCTTCCTGGCTCTCATTGTCCTCAGGGCTCAGCAGAACCCTGCTGAAATGGCAGTGATCAAGGCCAGCTCCTGAGGTGCTGCCTGGGACAGGGGCACCTCTCCCTGGTCATCTAGGGCAGGGAAGGCCAAACATTGGTTACATGGCTTGAGGCCATCCTTCTTTCAGCCCCTGGTTTAAAAATTAAGTGCTTTATTTCAAACTAGTTGGCTCCTACAATGTTCTCCACCATTGCCTCGCTTCACAGTCCTTTTTCACAGCTGTTGTCCCTTGTGACTGTCCCTTTAGCCATAGTGACACAAATACAGGCGCATAGCTATGGTTACCACAGACCTCACCTGCCAAAGGAGATGCTCCCACAGGAATAGACCTGTTCTTTCATAGGCATTGGATCAACTTTTAACCTGCTTCAACCCTTCTTTCTATTTTGCTCCTATACAGCTGCCACAGTGTGCAAAGGCAGGTGTGTCCCTGTCCCCATGGGACAGTATAATCAGATGCTGCTGCTCTGTGCAGAGCCTGGTTTTCCCACAGCATCCCTCAGGATGGGGAGGGATGGGACCAGCTGAGGGTGCTCAACATGAACCTGATGTCCAGAATCCATCCTCCTCGTTTTTGAGGTGTCAGACATCCTCAAAGCCAGCAGCTCCTGGAACAGGATGAGGGCTGGGAAGCTCAGCCAAGCTCCTTGGCTTGCTGCTGCCCCAGCAGCTTTCCCGGCCATACGGGCGTCATGTTTCAAGGCTCAGCTCACAAAACAGATAGACCCAAATAGTGTTCCCATTTCTTGCTCCACTCTGGGATGGCAGGTCTGTGGTGGGGAAAGGTCAGGCCTGACTCTGTCCAGGATCAGCGTTTTCCAAACACTCACCGCCATCCAGCACTTTTGCTGCCAGCCTGGAATTTTAAAGTAACTCAACAGGTTTGTTGGAAAGACTTTGTCTGTCCCATTTCCTCCCCCTCCAAGTGAGATCACCACCAGCCACTGCCTGCAGGACCTGTCAGACTTTCCAGAGCCTTCAGGCAGGATGTCACTGAGGGTCCTGAGCAGAGGCAGCAGGGCTGGGACTGTGCAAAATACCCTGAAGGTTTGCGAAGGAGAGGTTTGTTTCAGAGCAGGGATGGTGGCAGAGGAGGAAGGGAAGGACAGGTCTGCACACAGGTGGCATTGGGGCTGCCTTTGTAGCTGAGTCTTTGCATGAGCATCCCCTGGGGGTGTCAGGGATTTGCTTCTCTTCTCCTTAGCTGGATGTGGGTGCAGGAACCCCCACCCCATGCAGCTTCTGCAAAAGAAAGGTTCATCCACTGGCGACCAAAATCATGCAGGGTTGGCCCTGAGAGCTGTGAGGCAAGTGGGTGCCCCCCCACACAGTGCAGACCCACCCAGGCAGGTCCCAGGTGCCCATTTGGAATCCATCCAGCAGCCCAAGGCCAGGCTGGCTGCTCCCTAATATCCAGCACAGCGGCCCGAGCTGGTTGGCAACTCTCAGGGCAGGCTGGGGAGCACAGAAGTCCCGGGTAGAGACAGCGGCTGAGAGATGCAGGAGGCAGGACTGGTTTCTCTGTCTGGTGTGCAAATAAACGGAAGGTTTCGCTCCCTGGGGGCTGCCGAGACAGCACCAGTCTCCCTCAAAAAATAGAGAAGCATAAAAAAAGCAAAGAGGGGCAGGAATGGCATTAGAAAGGCAGAAAATAAAAGCTCATCCTGGGCTGTAGACAGGCACGGGAAGGGGGTGAGACTGGTCCCACCTGCAGCGGTGCCCAGGGGCTCGGCAACCCCATCAGGAGTGCGGTGGTGGAGATTGGAAGTGATGTTGGCTCCCCAGAAATCATCTCGCGCGGGGCTGTGGTCCCGTTGTCACTGGGAGCAGACCAGGATGGGACAGCGGGTTGCCCCGGGCTGGGAAAAAGGGGGGATAGCACGGAATGAAGAATAAGAGACTGCGGCATCTGCTCTCAGCCCGGCAACAAGCTCAGGGCAGCACCAGCTGGGCCGAGAAGAGGCGGGGCAGGGCCTCCGGGGGAAGCTGGGGCGGCTGCCGGTGCCACCGAGAGGGGGACCCGTCCCGTCCGGTCGGGCGGACGGGGCGGGAAAGCGCAGTCCCTGCGGGACCCAACACCCCCCGGCCCCCGCCCGCCTTCCCCCCACCCGGCCCGCTCCGAGGGCGGAGCTGCCGCAACTTTCCTGCCCGCCGCCTCCTCCCCGGTGCAGTCGGGCTGCGAGGGGCGGCGGCGGCACCGGCACCGGCACCGCGGGTACGGTCTGAGTTGGGAAGACGGCAGCTGCCCTCGGGCGGGGCTGTGGGGCAGGGACAGGGCAGGGGGACGGGGGCTGCCAGTGCAGAAACCGGTGGGTACGTGGGTGGGAGCACCGAGGGGATTGCAGGGGCGGTGCTGGGATCGGGGTGTTGTCCGGGAGTGCCGGGGGCTGGCAGTGCACAGGGGTGTTGGGGGTGCACAGCGGGTCCGTGGGTGCACGGGGCTCCAAGGGTGCTCGCCCAGCAACCCCCGTGGGGTGCTGATGGGAGACGAAAGGCAGGCAAGTGAGCCGCAGGTAGCCCGGGGGAGAGAGAAGAGGGCTGAACGGGTTTCTGTCTGTAAATCAGCCGGGCGGGTGTCGGCTCTCTGCCCACACCCGGGGGTCCGGTACAGAGCGTGGGAGGCACAGCAGGGCACGTGGGAGTACCCCCCGGGGCTCTGCTCCCAGCTCTCTTCACAGGCAAGGGCCCCTGTCCCCTCGCGGTGGGGATGTAATCCCCCCTGGCCCTGCCACTCCACGCTGGAGACACGAGGTCTGTCGCTCCGGCTTGGCAGCCGGCGGGATGTATCCCTTACGAGTTGTGCAATAGACAGATCAAGGCCATCCTGCTTCCCTCCCCTTTCCGTCCACCCGACCGGGATGAGCCGAGCCAGATGACCTTCTCTTGCCAGGCCAATGCCTTCGTGCTGTGGCACTGGCCTGGCGGGGCTGTCAGCGGGGCATCAGCAGCCAGGAGGTGTCATGGCAAATCCAAGCACTGGTGGATGAAGTAGGGCTGGGACTCACCTGCCGGGTGGGATGGGGTCCCTGTGGTACCCAGCCATGTGATGGGCTGGCTTTGCTGTGTGCCCAGCAGATGGATGGCAGGAGGTCTGCCTGGTTCCAGCCTTCTTTTGCCAAGATAAAGTTTAACTTTGTCCTGCCGGGGGAAGGTGCTGCCTCCACTTTTGGGGTAGCAATGGCCTCTTCTTCCCCAGCACAGATGCACCACAGGGCTGGAGCTGCTCACTGCATTCCCTTGCAATGTTGTGCCTTGGGGAAGTAGGGCTGGAGCAGGGGCATCCCTCCACCACTAAAATTTAGCATCTCCCAGCCCCTTCTCCTCCTGCTCGTGGAGGACATGGGTGCCCCAGGGCTTGCTGCTTGGAGACTGTGGGGCCAGTTTTGGCAGCATGTGGGTGCTGGGTGCTGGGCAAGGCAGGGGCACAGCTGTGAGCCAGGAGGAACATGGGGAGGCAAACAGCTCCAAATCCAGCAAAGCCCTTGTGAACAGAGTGCAGGGAAAATTTGCAAGCGCATCGAATTTTCTTGCTCTGCCAGATTTTGTCACTGGCAAAGACACCCACAAGAACAGGCCCAGCACGGTGTGCGCTGCCAGGCAGGCGAGGTTTGCTCCCACCATGGACCCACCACTTGAGCTGGAGCTTTTTGATGGCTGAAAGGCTAGCACAGATAAAAACTTAATGGAGGTTTTATATCTGGGGTATAGAAGGGCTGGAAGCTGGGAACAAGGCAGGAAATAGTAATATTTTTATCCATGCGTTTGAATCATATCTGATTCTAGTGAGCATGACTGGTCTGTGCTAAGCTACTTGTTTTCCTAGCATCAGATTATTTGGGATAACTCTGGAAGCTGGAGGGAAGCGCAAACTTAAATGTGTGCAAGTTAGTGTGCATTGTAAAAAATCCTGCACAGCTGTAATTGGGGCAAAAGGCCAGTTGGCTTCTCTGCCAAAAAACCTGCTTACATTTTCTCGGTGTCCAAAGCCCTCGATGTTTGGGTGAAAACACTGTATTCCCCCTCCCTAGCACTACCCGGCTGTGAATGTGTGTTTGGGCTTGTGGCAGGGATATGGCTTGGTGGTGAGTGTCCCTCTGAAGATACATGCTTTGTCTCAGTTTAGTTCTGTGTTTTCCCGGTAGGATTTTGCCAGTGAGAGGCACCCTTTGGGTTATTGATGGTGGCTGCTGCATTGTGCAAAGGTGGGTTTGGAGTTTCTGGTGCTTGTTCTGCCTGGCTGAGGACAGCCCTAGGGCCAATGGGTGGCCCAGTTGGACACCTTGAGCATCATTCTGTGAGCTGGCCAAGGTGGTCTGCAGCGTTGGGATGGATAAGCATCCAAACCAGAAGCAGGCTATGAATAGAGAACCTGCATTTTTTAATCACCTTGTCAGCCCTGAGACCAAGATTTCTCATGACCTGTTGCATCCTGCCAGCCCTTCTAGGACTCTGGTACCTTGGCTTCTCAGTACAAGGACTTCTGACCACCACACCCAGTGCTTGCAGCTGCCCACACCTGTGAAGTGACAGATTCCAAGGTGCTGTTTTTCTTCTTGTGACATCCTCTCTGTATCAAGACCAGCAACTTCCACCGAATCTGTTGGATCACAGCACCCTGGGGTGTCTCCCCTCCCTGCAATTTGGGGCAAATCCTCATCTCATTCTATCTCATCCATGGCAGGGAAGGGCAGGGCATAAGCAGAGTCTGATACATCCTTCACCATCATTTGGGGTTGGATGGTGACTGCAGCCTTTGCTGCCTGGGCTTCAGATGCTTTGCAGTAGCACTGTGCAGGGGACTCAGCATGGAAAACTGAGCTGGAAGGAATTATTTTTTTCCCATCTGTCCAGGAGGAGAGAGAGCAACAAAAATGCCTTTCATCACCCTCGTCATCCTCACTCTGGAGGAAAGAGCAGAGTGCATGCTGTGGGAAGGATGACTGACAGCTCAGTAAGACACTGTTAATCCCTGCACTTGGGGGATATTGCTGGAAGTCACCCCAGGAGCAATGGGAAACCTATGGAGCAAGTGCCTATATAAATATACAGATGGAGATCTATAGGCTTCTCTGGCCAGAGCTGAAGTGTATTGCACTGAAATAGCTGCTTACATATGCTGGGAGTCCAGTGGTCCTGTGGAGCACAGGGATCATCTCCTTCCCCAGCATCCCTGGACCACAGGGCTGTGGGCTGCAGGGGATGCCCAAAAGTGGGGACATAACAGCCGAGAGGGCTGGCAGGGCTGGGTTCATTGTTCTTGGAAGAAGCCAGGACATTTGGAGAAAGGATACATTTCCTTCCCAAAGGGCAGTGCGGTGGTGAGCTGATGTGTGGCGTGGGAAGGAAGGAAGGAAGGAAGGAAGGAAGGAAGGAAGGAAGGAAGGAAGGAAGGAAGGAAGGAAGGAAGGAAGGAAAGAGTAGAGAAGTGTGAGAAGAGCCAGTCACCGTTTGGATTTTGGACTGGACTCCTGCTAATGGGCAGAAGCCCATTTCCAATGCTGTGCAAGCCCATGACACCCTCAACCACAGATAGTTTTGCTTTCCATGCCCCTCCTCCTCCTCACCACCACCTGGATATTTTCAGTATGTTGAGCTCCCTCCCATCTGCTTGGGGTCGGGGGGGCACCCAGCCAGAGCCCACCCGATGAGTGGAGTCAGATGAAGGGATGTGCCATGTGGCTGGGATGTAAGTAAGGATGCAGGAGCCACCCTGTGTGACAAGGTCCCACTGGCCATGGTGGCAGGTGGCTAAAGGTTCTTGTGCCAGATCAAGTAACCTCATCCTGTGGCTCAGGATGGAGGGGAGAGGGGGTGAAGGTGGTACCTACCCTTTGTCTGGGGATGAGATGGACCTCAGGTCAAGTGATGATGAGCCACATTTGGAAAGGTGCCTGTGGATCCAGGTTATAGGGCTTCAGGGTCCATCTGTCCATTGGACCATTTGTCCATCTGCTGAGCTGTGTGTGGCTGTGCAAGCCAGGTGATGGACAGGGTTTTTCTCTGCATTTTCTTCTGGCCTGCTGGAGGATTCAGCACTTTCCATCTGTGCCATAAACATTGGATGTGAAGAGTAATTCTTACTCCAGGATCCCCATTAGTATCCTGAGGGATTTATTTCCAGTGGGCTCAGGTGGAGCAGCCTGGGAATGGTGGGTATCAGGTGGGCAGGAGCATAGGGGCTGCTGGAAGAGCATAGGAATTGGGGAGCTATAAGAACAGTGATGAAGCAGATGTCAAGCAGGGAATTTCAGGTGAGGCCTCCCACATGTCAGCCTGGAGGGCTGCCTGTGCCTGGGGCAGCAGTGAGGGATGGGGACACCTGGGGGCAAGACCCCAAAGGACAAATCCCGTCATTGATGCTCCTGGCTACATGTGTATCCGGTGGCTAGTCAAAGCAGGAATAGGCTGGCCAAAAGCTGAGTCATCCCTCCAGCACAGAGGAGATCCCCCAGGGCCCCTCAATTGCTGTGAAAAGGCAGTAGCAGGAGCAAGAGGCTGTGAAATGGCTCCGTTGAGAGCTTGGCTTCTTAGGCGGCCTCAGCCTCTGAGGCAGTGGGGATGCTCGGCTTGGAGCTCAAGATTCACAGACATCTGGAGCCTGTGGCTTGTTTCTCAATGGCTCCTTGGCCGTATTTTTCCTCCGTTTTGGAGATAAAGGCAGCAAGGGTGACCCCGTGGAGCGGGAGCTGCGGCGCTGGCCGTCCTCCAGCCAGCCCAGCCAGAGGAAACCGTGGCCCCACTCTGTGCCGCCGCCAAGGCAAATAGAAACGGGGCGTTAAACAATGCCGGGCGCTAACAGGGGAAGATGTTGGCCGCCGACATCGCCACTGCGGACGGGCTTCTCGTCTCCAGGAGAGATTTTCCACTGGCATCTCTGCCTCCTCTCCCCTGTGCCCAGCCAAAACTCCCCTTCTTGGCAGCCTGAAGGCTTCATCCATCCTCCTCCTCCTCCTCTCTGGCTCCAAGGAGGAGGAAGGGCCATCCTGCACTCCTTGGTGGTACTGGGGCCAGGGCATGGATCTGTTGGGTGCTGAGGGATGTGGGAGGGATAAAGGGTGAGGAAAAGGAGATAACCAGCATGCAGCAGCCCTCCTGCTTCACCATGGGCTCTTGGAAAGATTTGGCTTAGTCATTCATCCCCTTCCCTTGCTGGTAGGCTGAGCTACTGCTGAAAATATCCTGGAAAGCTCCCAAGTGGCACAGAAGGCAAGAAAATGAGAAACACATGAAGGAAGGGAAAAAGGGAAGGGATGGGAAGGGAAGGAGAGTGGGTGCTGGCCGTGCCCAGGGGAGCAGAGCTCCAAGTGTGCAGCCCTGGCCACCCACATCTCTGTCAGGACTGGAGTAGGGACAGACCATCACAGCACCTTTGAGGAGGGCGCTGTACCCTTGGCGGGTGTTGGGGTGATGCTGATGCTCCGCACTAGTGTTTGTCCAGGAGCAGTGGCCTCAGCAAGGCTGGGGTGCTGCCCTTCCCACAGGCACTTCAGTGCCTGCTCATAGGAAATTGCTCACCCTGAGAAAATGTGTTCCAGGCAGCTCCACATCCTTTTGGCCTTTGGGAAGGGCTGGTGCCCTGACCTTTTGGCCAGCACACGAGAAGCCCAGAGGCACTCCGGCTGTTTGCTGCAGGGCTTTCAATGGGCTTTTAGCACTTTACTTTTAGCACTTGGCGTAGGTTTCCAAGGCATGAAGTTGGCTCTTTGCTGTGGGCTGTGTCTATGTCTGGCAGGTCAGGATCTGCACAGCTCTGTCAGCTGCTGCCATCTTGTGTTGCTCCATAAATCAGTCCCCAGATGGGGCTGGCCATCAGCCTTGCCATGAGGTTATGGCGGGCTGACATCTATCTCCCCACCAGAGCTGAGTTTTCTTACCTGCCTGCTCTGGGACGAGCATGATGGGATTTGGAGTGAGGGGCCAGGGAACATGCTCTAGGCCCTTCCCTACCCACTGCCTCTTTGAGCCAGGGGCCAAAACCACATGAGCTGCAACCTGAGATCTGCCAAAGCCCTTGGAGAAATTCCTTTCCCATATGGTCACCATTGTGTGAAATATGGGATGGGATGGGATTAAAGGTCCTGAGTGCCTTGGGTGTGCCCTGGGCTCTGCTCTCTGTCCCCTGAGGGTACAGAGCTGCAGCTTAGCATCTCAGCACAGGCTGTGCTGGGTCCCCATCATCCTTAGACTGGCCCTGTACTCCATCCCTGGATCATATGTCTTGTCTTGCCACAGCTGCCTGGGAAGGGGTTGGGATGATGGGGGATACTTGGAGGAGGGGCTGCCACTTCCTGGGCTCAGAGGGCTGGGATTCTATGTCCCGTTTCAGCCCATTTAATCTGCACCTCCCTTCTGCCCAGGTCTCTCCCACAGCACCAGCCTTTCCGAGAAGGAGCTGAAGGAAGCGAAGGCACAGAGCCGTAGGATTGCAGCACAGCTCACCACAGCCCCCAGCCCCAGCTCCAGGGGCGTCCAGCTCTTCAACCGCCGCAAGCAGCGTGTCGACCGGCTCACCGAGTCCGGGCATGGCGGGGGGCTGCTGCTGAGTCCCACACCCCAACCTCAGCAAACAGCCATGGAGGAGGGCAAGGAGCAGGGGATGAACCTGGAGACTGACCTGCCTGGCACCGGAGGAGAGGAGCTGCAGGCAAATGCCTCTCCATGCCAAGAGCCACCTACTGAAGACCAGCAGGTCCCACTCAGTGTCTACCTGAAGGAGAACATGGCATTGGCCACCACCAATGGCATGCAGGAGCAGGTGACCAGTGAGCTGAAGAGTGGGGTGGGGGGACTCAGCGATACAGGAGCCCCTGTGGGGCTGAGTGTGGCATCTCTTGCCCTCACACAGAGACCCGAGGAGGGGAAGAATGTTGAAGTGCCTCGAGAGGTGCCCAGCACACCAGCAGGGACAGCCATGGGGATGGCAACCCTGGCCAGCGAGCAGCAGAATGGGATGCAGGGCCGACAGTACTATGAGGTCCATCTCACCCTGGCCAAGCCCAAGCCTGTGAAGAACCGGACAGCCAGACCCTTTGGCACCCAGGCATCCCCTGCCAGCAGTGGGCAGCCCTCAGAGGGGTCTCTGGCTCCTGAAATGCCTCCACCTCCCACCTATGCAGAGACCCTGAACAGCCCACCACCGCTCACCCGAGTTCGCTCACCGCCTGCCTATTCGGCCCTGTACCCGCCCTGGGAGCAGAAAATGCTACCATGTCCCACCCTGAGCTGCGGGGCGAGTGGACCGAACCCCCTGCCCAAAACGGGCATCCTGGAGGAGTCAGCTGCTCGAAGAGCCGGCAAAAAGTCCATGTTCACCTTCGTTGAGAAGCCAAAGCTTGGTCCCAACCCTGACCTGCTGGACCTGGTTCAGAGTGTGGACAGCAGGAAGAAGCAGAAGGAGCAGGGGGAGCCCAGTGCAGAGGATGAGCCCTTCGCCCTCGGGGCTGAAGCCGCCAATTTTGTCCCCAACAGTACGCCCAGGGGTGGGCAGCACCTGCCAGCCAATGACGCTCCAGCATGGTCCTCCTGCCTCAAGTCTCCCACCATCCAGCCCAAGCCGAAGCCGCAGCCCAGCCACAACCTGAGTGAGGCGAGCGGCAAGGGCGCTGAGCTCTTCGCCCGCCGGCAGTCTAGGATGGAGAAGTTCATCATCGAGGCTCCTTCCCAGCCTGAGCTGCTGCGATCCCCGTCACCCACCATGTCCCTGCCTCCCTCCTGGAAGTATGATGCCAGTGCTTGCCTGTCACCCATGGTCTCCAGACATAACTCTGAGAGTACCAAGCCTTCCAAAATGTCCCCAGCATCTCTGTACAGTGGCAACCCAATGGAAAATGAGGTCTCCCAGAAGGAGCTGGAGATCTCCAAGCACCAGCCCTACCAGCTCCAGTCTTCACTTTTCATCCTTTCCCCAGCCAAGGGGCCAGTGAGGTCCATGCCCCAGGAGGTGGCTCCACCCAGACCCTCTCTTCCTGATGCCTACACTTACCCCCAGCAGACCTCCTGCCCAACCTCTCCGTTACCTCCTTCCCCTGTTTGGCATCCCCCTGCTGTGCCCAGCACCAGCCAGACCACCTCCAGCCCCTTCCCCAGCACCACCGGGGATCTCCCCCTGACTCACAGCAGCCATGCCAGTCCTGGAGCCCCAACAGATGTACTGCTGGCCTCTCCATGCCGCCTGCTGCCACCTCGAGCCAAGGGGGGCTTCCAGGCGCCCCGGCCCTCCTACTCCACCAGGAATGCTGGCATCGAGGCACAGGTGTGGAAACCTTCTTTTTACTACAAGTAGTGGTGGTGGAGAGAATAACATGGGGGTTTTATCTTCCCTCCACTGGGCAAGTCCTCCCTAGTGGCTCACAGGTGTGCCCAAAGCCAAACCAAACACAAAGGTTGGAAAACAAAAATGGAAAAAAGAAGTAGCTGGGAGGCTGCAGTGCCAGGACCATGGGTGAGACAGGTGCTGCTGAGCTCCCAGTGTAATAGGAGCCAAGGGATCCTGGAGATGTGGCAGGAGTCTGGATGTAGAGCCTGCCGGATCCCAGAGACATCAGGAGCCTTCCATACTGGGTGTCTTTCTCTCTCTTCTGTTGCCTGGAACGTTTATGGAGCATCGCATCCCTGGTTCCATCCTTTCCTCACCTCCTGCCTTTCCAGATCTCTGCCTGCTCACCTGCAGCCCCTCTGTCCTATCAGCTCCTATCGGCCTCCTTACCAAAGCAAACCTAGAGGGGACACACCACCTTTCCACCTCACTGTGCCTGCCTCTGTCTCTTCTGCTGCTTCTTTGGGATCATTAGCTTCCACACTACAGAGGAAGAGCCATATCCCTGAGGAAATGGCAGAGGCCCACAGTGCCAGGACTGGGGACACCACGGGCTCTCTGTCATTCATCACCCCCAGTGCCAGAGCTGGGGACACCCAGTGTTGCTTGGCAGGAGTGAGGGATATGCCAGGTGGAGAAGGGATGGCAAGGGCAGGGCTGCTAAGCCATACTCAGCCTGGTGCTCATGGTCCAGCTGTGCCTCTGCCCATCCCTTGCACCTACTGCTCTCCCTGCAGTAGCAGGTTGCCTTTTGACTGTGCTTTCATTTATCTTGCATTTTTCTTGCCCATCCCTCCTTTTCTGAATACACTCTGCACTGTCAAACCTGACTCTTCTCTTTCCTGATGGCTGCTGGGTAATGGACCCCCAGGACAGTGAATTGGGGTCTCCTGGAGGGAATCACCTGGAGCAAGGCTTTAGGAAGCTGCCGGTAGTGAGAGGTGCTGGGTCATATTCTGGGCAAGGATGACTAATTTCAAGTAATTCTCCTTGGCTGGTGAGGGGCGTGTGGAGATGCATGAGGATACATATCCAGGGGCTTATATTATTATATTATTATTCT
>JANHGL010021560.1:0-15523 GCA_024611195.1 Ceyx melanurus
CATCAACAGGTTGTCCTTTGTCCATGGATGTAGTCACCTTATCATAGAAAGCCACTAGATTTGTCAGGCAGGACCTGGCCTTGATGAAGCCGTGTTGGCTGACCTTCATCAGCCCATTGCCTTCTATTTGTCCTGTTAGACCCTCTAGGAGAATCTGTTCCATGAACTTCCCAGGCACAGATGTGAGGCTGAAAGGGCAATAGTTTTCAGGGTCATCCTTTCTACTCTTTTTAAAAATGGATTTAACATGACATCCACCAAGCAGAGTAAATCATGGATGCAATATATACTGTCAGAATAAACTGCAAGGTGCAGAAGATTATCAAACATTAAAAAATGGCTCAAGGTGTGTCCTAAAGAAGGGGATGATGAAACCATGAACCAATATGACGTTCCTCCTAGCAAAGAAGAGCAAGTAACCCCAGCATCAACATTTCACTTCTCTCAGTGAAAGCTTTAGAGCACTTAATGGTTTGCTGCAATGCACCCCTCTCCTTTCTGCTGAAGGTAAACAAGCCACTGTTGACCTTAGCAGCAAAAGAATGATCAGAGAAAAAGAGAAGATACTAGGAATTGTGTGAAAAAGAATTTTCCTTGTATTGTTATTTTTGAGACTTTTTCTGAAATTGTTTTATTTATTTTCTTTTTCTATTCTAGTTATATGTGAAGTAGTAAGAATTATTTTATTAGATTCTTTGGCTATAAAAGTGAAATCACATCTTTACATATAAAAAGTGTTATCTTTTTGCTCATACCAGAATTTTAAACACATTACCATTTATCCATGACTTACTTAAACATTCAAATTTTATTTTCAGTTTTTTATCTAGTTCTCCCTAATATCTCAAGTTACTCCTCATGTGAAGTATGTTTTGATGCTGTTTTTCAGATATAATCTCTCCATTTCATTTTCTTAAAATCTGTGTTATTGCATTATATACAGAACAATAAGACCATGACAAATACACCAGCAGCATATGACAGAATATTGCAGATACAGGAGAGAGATACATAGGTCATCACGAAGAACATCTAGTTCCCAGTTTTTACTTACCTTTGAAGCATGATTTTTTTCCTCAATGCATGCATATTAAAATGGTATATGTAATTGTATGGACAAGGAAGTGAGGGAGATCTGAAAGATATATAGTTTAATACACAGATCCAGTTCTAAACCAAATCAGTGTAATGCTTTCTCATGCACATTCTTCCACTGGAGCTGCTTATATAGACAATTATATGTCCTAACATTTGTTTCTAATAGTCTTCATAATGTGTAAACCATGCTTTAGAAATAAGACAGTTGCTGGCCTGGACTACTGACTAATATGTAGTTTATAGTGATATTGCCACAGCAACCAAAAAGATGGAATAGCATGTTGTATACCATTTACACATTACTTGGAACGTACAGCTTTCTAAAAGCCATTAACTGAACAGAGGTGCTGTGATGGAGAAAATAAGGATGTCTGAAAGCATTCTAAAATATTTTCCATTGTTCTGAAGGTCCAGGGAAGTAAATCTAAGTAATAAGCAGCACAAATAAGAGTTAAGTATTAAACATTTAAAAAGCCTTCCTTTTTAAACACATGATACCAGAATTTCTCAGGGCCCAGTTGCCAGAAGGACAGAATTCTAGATCATGGACAATCTAGACTTTTTACTTCAGACTTCTTAGAAGTGAATGTTTGTGGTCCACATCCTGGCATGCAGAAATCTTGTAAGCCCAATGTTGTACACGGCAAAACAGCTGTTGTCTGAATGAAAGCTTAAGAGGTTTTCAGAACTGGGGCTATGACCTTGGTCCAGTGCACCTCCTCAGAAAATACTCATGCCTTCATTAAAAGTAGTCTTGGTCCTCTAAGCTAATTAACTCTCCTACTCCCTTCAGATACACAAACTACTATGAAAACAAAACCAGTATGTATTTGTGTGGTGGTAGTGGTGGTGATGGACCAGCTCAGCAAACAGATTTCAAAAAATCAAATGGGTTAATTTCATTATTTAGTGGAGCTATTTATGCATTGAGTTTGAAAGTGATCTGGAAAGCATGCAGTTTAGAATCGCGCTGTGAAAAAAAACTATTGAGGATTGGGTTAAACTTTTCGATTCACAAACAGGGATCCATTTTGGATAAGAAAGTGAACAAAACATCTGGGATTGGGTCTGGGGATGTTTTCCAGACCACAGCAGAAAGATTAATGACCTAAGCCTGTCAGGCTAAAATGGAAGCTTACAGGGGGACTGGATAAGGTTTTGATTTAAGAAAAGAGAAGCAGAAAGAAAAGCAGTAAAACAATCTATAGAGTGGATAAGCCTGCTGCTCATTGTCAAAAAGGATGTAATTCTTTGCTTATGTATAAACACAAGAGAGTTTCATAATTATGTAAAAAGGGAACATTTTGTACTGCCAGCAAGAGGAGAAATTCTGTAAGCAATGGAGGATGCCCAGTCTTTTTCTGCATCTGAAGTACCAGAGGGTTTCTGGCAGTCACGTTCAGAAGAGAGACCAGTTTCTGCATGTTCAAGACACTCCCTGTGAGCACCCGTGAAATCTCTTCAGTGTCCAATGCTTACTATACTTTCCACATCATCCTCCTGCACAATGGAGAACATGCTGCAATACATCATTTAAGGGCTGGAGGCAAAGGCAACATGAGTACAGGTGGAGTATAGCACCTTCTGTAGTTCAATCACTGAAGACATTTATGAAGGTGGGATTGAGATTTTGAAAATACCACATTACATCACTGTCTATATGCCACTGTCTGGACACAAGCGTAAGACAAAAGTAAGGTAATTATGACTATCACAAATCTAAGGACATGTACAACAGAGTGGGGAGGAAGAATTCTTGTTAGAAGTCCCCGCTTTGGAGACAACTACAGAGCCTGCAAGTGTGCATGAATTCACCACTAGATAATGTGATGAAAAAGAATAGAAAGGGCCTTCAAGATATATATATAAAACACAGGTGTTGGTATCTTTTTACCATAGTACACCACTGTTCTAACAAAAATCTTCCCTAGCCATCCATTAATATAGGTTTACAATTCAGAAACAATGAGATGCAATTAGCAACGAAGTCCATCCAACTGGGACATCCCTTCCTTCTTCTAGCAAACAATGTAAATGCTATTGAGCTTATTGGCTTCCACTCAGCATGTTAACGGGCCCACATACAAAGAGATCTCCTTCCTTCTGGAATTATCTCTCTGACTAAACTTAGTCAGCCATAAAAAGGAGCAGAACTACTTTACACATTATCACTTTATGCAGAGGACAGAGATCTCAAGTATATCTTGAAGGAGTCCCTAAGAATGCCAGGAAGAATATAGCACAGTCCCGAATCAGGACAGGAGCTCAAAGCCATACCTAGTTAGGCTCTTACAGCTTCATTGCAATGCTTTCTGAATGTGCCACTATGGGAAACTACATGTGCTAGCAAGTAGACACATGTAAGTCTGTCAGAGATGCTCTGGCCAAATGGAGGAGGGTGATTATAACAACATGGACTGGCAGCCTTGCCATGCTTTTTCCAAATAATTATTTCAGATAAAGGCCAGGGACTCAGTCGTATCATGCTATCTTTACTTGTAAAGCATTCCAGGCTGCAAGCATAAACTCTTCACTCAAAGACTATTATCATATTGCCCAGCAAATAAGAGTCCTGGTTTTGGATGAGTGCATCATGAGCTGATTAAAAACAGGCCTACAGAAGATAGGACAGCACCAATTGTATATGCTAGAAATAGCAGAGGGTGAAGGTACAGGGCAGTAGAACTGGGTTACACAACACAAGGACTGGAAAAGGGGAAATACAGATGCCATTCTTTGGTCTCTACCAATTGTAAGCTTTTATGGAAACTCCTGATTTGCCCTTGATAGAAAAGCAACATGCAAGCAGAAAAAGTCTAGGGATTAATAAAAAAGACTTCTAGTTAGAAAAAAAAAAAATAACAGGGAAAAAAACCAAACCAAACAAAAATAAACTCCTATTGGCTCCAGCTATTGAAGGCAAAATCTCCTCAGGTACAGCCAACTGTCCTGTGTGCCCCATTAGACTGTGCCTCGGGCAGAGCATTTTCTGATCTGATACACAAATTAAAGCTACCTAAGCACAAGTGTCAAATCCAATCAAGTCCTCTCGCTTATCATAAAAAGGCCTTGGTCAGCTTGGCCAAACACCCATCGAGACACTCTTATCCCCCTCTTCAACAAGACAGAAGGAAAAAATAATAAGAAAAAACCTTGTACATTGCTAAAGACAGGAGTATCACGTACCAGATACTATCTCAGATTCGACCTGGGGAAAATTAATCTATTGCCAATTAAACAGATTTGGACTGGAAAAGCAAAGGCAAAATTAACTTATTTTCCCCACACCTCTTTTTTCCCAGGTTCAATTTCACTTCTTCCTTCCTACCCCTCTACTCTTCACCAAAGAGATCAGGGAGGTTTAGGGAATAGGGGGGTGTAGTCAGTACACACTAGTTCATGTTTGCCACTCCTCCCTCCTTACAGATTTCCCCAGTACTACTCCCCTGCTCTAGCATGGATCCTTCCCTTTAGGCTGTAGTGCCTCAAGAACTGCCCCAGTGCAGGTTGTCTCCACAGGCTACAGTCACTCAGGAAAATACTTGCTCCTCTGTGGGTCCTCCAACACCACACCACAATTCCTGCCAGGAGAACCTGCTTCTGTGTGGGCTCCTCCACAGGCTGCAGTTCCTTCAGGGAATACCAACCTTCTCCAACATGGTGTTCTCCACGCTCTTCACTGTGGGTATATCTGCCCCAACATAATCTCTTCCATGAGATGCAAGGGAATACCTGCTCTGATGTCTGGAGCACTCCCTTCCTTCTTCAACCCTGGTGCTCACACTGTTTTTTCTCACACTTCTTTTCCTCACTCTTCACATTGCAATGCAATATTTTACCCTTTCTTAAATAAATTTCCATAGCTTTGCTGATGGGCTCAGCTGTGACCCATGGCAGGTATGTTGTGGAGCTGAAACCAGCTTTTTGAGCACAGAGCAGCCCCTGAACTGTTCTCATAGAGGCCACCCCTGCAGCCCCCTGTGGCCAGGGTGATGGCCTTAACATCTACGACCAATATGTCCACTAACATTTCTGATATGAGGGCAGCAAAGTTTGTTCTAGCTTGCTGGCTCAATTTATTTTCTCTCTCTCTCTCTATGAAAATCTTTTCCTCACGAACTTCTGGCATTGTAACCAAAGTCAGTCTCAGGCTTGGCAACAGTTCAGATGTGGGCCTGGAGACATAACAGCAAGGGCCATTGCTCTTTACTGTTCTTTCATGGACTACAAAATATTTCATTTGCCTTCCAATAATCTTATCCAGGCTTGCATTAAGTTGATTTTATGGATAATACTAATGGACCCTAAACCATCTGATAGTGCAGACACTATATATCTGGTAAGAAGCTGTCATCAGAATAGGGGAACTTACATTACGACAGCAGAGCTAAGCATAATAATTATCTATGTCTTGACTGTAAATCTCCACATGTGAAGATATTAACATCACAGCCTACAGGGAGACTATGAGGACCTGAAGTATGTGGAACACGGTGTTTCACAATCTGTATTAAAAATGTGAACATGATTGTTTAGAGTGGTTTTTAAGTTACCACAGTATGATGCAATGTTGTCAGGACTTCTCCAGAGAAAAGCTATAGATATGTATTTCTCAACAAAACCTCTGGCTCAGCTAGTCATATTGCCTCCATGGAAGGCAGTATTCATGTCAGGACAGCAATGGCCAGAGCAATGAACAGTTACTGGATGGCTGTGAGTACATTCACTACAGGAACAGTAACAGAAACAGAGCTTACAAAACAGTAAAAGTTTAATGAGTACTTTGTGGCCAAATGCTCCTTACTCACCCAGCAAAAGGTGGCCCAGAACAGCCTTCCACATCCTGAAATAAGTATCCCATTATTAATAGTCCAACACGCAAAGAATGATATGGAGACAGAGATGCTAGTGTGACCTTAACATGAGCTGCATTCTACAGTCCTGGTGTGTGCTCTGTGAGCTGGACAGGGAACCATTTTTGTATTGCTGAGAGATACAGCCTTAGAGCTACAAAAATATGAAAAATGACTGACCTTGTATTCAGTCAGACTGCACCTTGTCCTTTTTTGATTCACATGTATCAACTTGTTGACAGAAAGGTGATGCAATAAAATAAAATGTGGACATTCAGGGCAGTCAGTAGGGTATCCTACACAACAGGTTACATGCTGAGACTGTGAAGTTCATCTAGTATACACGAGGCAAGTGCTGGGTGGTTCTGCCAGCAGTAATGCAGGATTTACAGGATGGCTTTTGCTTTACCTATTAAACTGTCTTTATCTCAACTCAGGAGTGTTCTACTTTTCTGAATCTCTCTCTGATCCCACAGGTGGCAGAGTGAGCAAGCAGCTTGGTGGTGCTTAGCTGCCAGTTGGAATCAAACCACAACATGCCTGAAGGTCCCAAAGGAATTTGGACATGCAGATAAACTCTGGAGGTGCCTAAGCACCTCTAATCAGCTTAGATCCCAAATGAGAAAGCAGTTGTCTCAATAACCTTTAACTCAGCACTGGGAGATCAGGCAGCAGAGAGAGTAATATATAAGCCCTGTCCTGGGGAGTTTGGAACCAATGTGTTTATTACCAATTACAAGGAGCAGGTTCTAGGCTCAGTGGAATTATGATCTCCTTAAGAAAACTGGTGCCTGGTTTCCTTTCTGGAGTACACAGTCTAGGCACATGAAGTTTTCAAAGATATGCAGTAATGATTGCTAAAGATATTTTGATAGAAGAAGGATTCAATCCACAAATTCAAATTCTGACCTATTGGGATATAGTAAATAGCAAATGTAGTTATGAAAGCATTCCTCCAAAATGAGTATGTATCAAAACTAAGCAAATCTATCAAAACTGTTAAATAGCAGCCTGGTTTAACAAAACCAAGAGTGTTAAGAAAACAAAACCAAAACTGGTGTTATTTGGTTAACAAAACCAGTGTGCTCAAGAACAGGAGCATATTTCGATTTCAAGGAAAGGTGAGTGCATGCTTCCATGGCTTTGGCTGTTTGTCTTAGACATTGAGACAGTATCTGCATCCTCTAAAAGCAATGGCTTTGGTGATCCATGGCTAGACAGCTTCTTTACAGCAATGCATTAATTATCTCTTGGATTGCCCCATCCTAAAAAGACCATCTAAACACTTGCTTTCTCTAAGTCCCATCATTCCCTGAGAACCAGGGAAGGTGTCAGATGCTTTCAGATTCCCCACCAGGACTTGAGATTTGCAGTGAGAACACTGCCTGACAAGGTGCACACTCGCCATTTCTTAATCCAGAAAAATTGTTGTGTTTTTTTGTTGTTGTTGTTGTTGTTTAGTGCTCTTTTTTTTTTCTTCTTTTATTCTCAGACTTGACTATACAACTACATTACCCTGCCAGAAACCTATAAAAGAATAACTATAAATGAAGCTCAAACACGTGCTTGAAAGATGTTAATTTCAGAAGACACTGAATTCTCTTCAGGGTTATTCTTCTCTCAAGTCCTGTAAAGCTTGATGAATGCACACTCTCAATACCCAATCTGTAATAACTGCATTTCATGAGCTAACCACATGAAGTATTTAATAAAATAATGACATTCTTCTTCTGGAACAGCTGCAGATATGGCAAGGGTTGCTGCTGGTAAAATGTCAAATCTGATTGTGAATTTAGAAGCTGGCTTCAATCAATAGGCATTCGCCTTTAGAAAAGGCTTTTTTTTTTTTTTTTTACTTCGGAAAGGGACCTTGTCTTGTTACTGATGTAATACTGAATAAATCTGCTCTTGATAATGCTGTTCCAAATCTGCACAGAGATTATCTTTGTCTGAAGAAGTATATAAAGATTATGAAAGATGTTTCACATTTCAAAGTTTTCCATCCTAACTGACAAAATCAAAACTAAGACTTTGTATGTTGAAGTGAGAAGTAGTGTATCATGGTAGACTTGAATGAGTTGAGGTAGCCTATGAAAGACAATGATCAAATCCCTTCAACTATTACTTACATGAGAAGACTGCAGAAAAACACGTACAGGTTGGCATACCTCTAATTAGAGTTATTTCTAAGGAAATCAGGGCAGACAACTTCACCACACTCAGAAGGTCTAAGAAATTTAAGTTTTGCATAAGCAGGAGTATTAGAAAACTCAGATTATTAAAAAATGTTTTAATTTTTTTTTTATAAATCTTTGCCCATACATTAAAATCTCATGTACAGCAACATTGAATTTGAAGAGATAAAGAAATTTTGATCTTTAGAAGCATAACATAAAAGTGAATCTATGCTTTAAATTTCATTTAAACTTTCTGATCAATTTAAAGCAGACACTACTAATCTAGATTCTACCTCTTGCAGGTGACATGACCTTAAAATCTTAAAAAAACCCAGAGTGATGAAAGCAACACAATCCCAGTCTGTGCAGCAAAATAGAGAAATTCCTTTAAACGACACATTTACATATTATTTCTTACACAGTTAAAAAAGAGACACAAATTTTATAAATGCTAAAAAATTACAGACCATCCAGAATATTTCTTTCTTATAGACATATTTTGTTTTTATTCTCATGTTCACAGAAACATTTTTTTTCTAACTGTAGTGAAAAAGATTAGTCATCCACACATGTAGACTGCTGAGAATGACTCAAGTACAACCTTTTTGTTCTCTCATCATAATCTAGCCTTGTCTGACTTGCAGGATACTGGAACAAAAGACTTTTCTGGAAACAATCTTAATGAACTCAGGATAGCGGGCAACATGAAGGAAGAATTACATCAGTGATATTCTGTAAATCAAGACTGCTGATGGATAGTCACATAATTATTTACTAAGTGATGACAATGAGATTTTAAAACTTTGTTCTTAATGCAGGCCAAATGCATCTTTAATATAAAGACAGATCCAGTTGGGTTTTGAAAGATCCCATAGCCTCCTCAGGCAGCCTGTGCCAGGCTCTGTCACCCTCACAATAAAGAAGATTCTCCTCATGTTGAGATGGAACTTCCTGTGTTCCGGTTTGTGATCATTGCCACTCATCCTGTCACAGGGCACCACTGAAAAGAGACCTGCCCCTTCTACTTGACATGTACCCTTCAGATATTTGTAAACATTAATAAGATCCTCTCTCTGTCTTCTCCAGGCTAAATAGCCCAAGGGCTCTCAGCCTTTCCTCATCTAAGCAATGTTCCAGTCCCTTCATCATCCTTTTATCTCTCTGTTGGACTCTCTCTAGAATCTCCCTGTGCCTAGATCCAGGATACTATAATCTAGCTGTCCCATTCATAGCTGATACAATGCAGAGCACAAGATTTCTGACTGTGAATGCATAGCCCATCTCATTTACAGGAATTTTGCATTTATTGTGTGTGAAAGAAGATACAACAAATGTATGGTCCCTATGCACTGGGTAAACCCAACTGCAAGAAAATGTCTATCCTTCTCCAGACACATAATCTTCTTGTTTCTAGAGAAAGAAAATGTTTTTTTAGAGTTATCGTGCTATTTGTTTCTCTATCTACACTATGGAGAACATTAGAAAAATATATTGTAGGCACTGGAAAATAAAAAGTTTTGCACAGTCCCCTCCAACCTTCTATCAAAACATTCATTACTTCACTGCAGTTCTACCTCTGAGCTAATACATACTTTGATAAAGCTGCCAGAGATCTGAGCAAACCTCTTCAACTTTCCCCTTGTCTGGGGGTTTGGTTGACTGAGCTCAGTGCAAGTGTCAGGTGCAAGTGTCTAGCTTTGAAGATACCTATTCCAGAAAGCTCTGCTGAGAAGCCTGAGTGGGTGCTCTCCCTGATTTTTCTTCGCAGTGGCTTTTAAGCAGAGGGCCTCATACATGGCCCCCAGCTGAGCTGTGTTGCAACCACACTTGTGCTGGGCCAGGCACCCCACTCTGAATGTTGACTCTGAATCTTGAACCTGAGCTACTTATCATACAGGCAGCATATCAGGTGCTTGAGACTGTAGCTGGCACACTGTGACAATAAGATTGAGTATATCAATGAATTGGGGAGGTCTTACCTCCCTCATCTTGCTCTTTGACATGTGCTCCCACTTCTCCATGTGCTGCCTGAGACACAAATGGACAATGATGTTGACAAAAAAACTTCTGTCAGAGTAGCAATATATATCAGCTTCATAAGACATTCAATGGCAACCAAAAATGGTGCAAAGGAGGTAGTGCTCACTAGTAGATAGGAATAAAGGAGCAGAGGGAAAAGTGGGTGAACAGATCTCCCCTTTTACAGAAGTATTCAATAGCTTAACTCAGCCACAGCACCAAACTCGGTTTTAAAAAATTAAAGCCAGTTGTCTCACTGATCACTGTAAAATCAATTTTTTCCTATGCTACTATAACCACTGGTGAGTTACCAACACTTTTCTAGATACATGTACAAATCACAGCACTATGAGGGCTCCTATAGGAAAAGTTAACTCCATCCCTGCCAGACGCAATACTCTTAACCAGCTTAAACCTTCCTGAACTTGACAATGCCAAAAAAGGTCAAATTGTACTCTTTAGAATCCAGGCAAGCTGCCTGACCCATCAAACGATAGTATCTCACTATATTTTGATGATTAATGCTTATACCATTTTCTTTATTGAAGAAAATTATTATACAAGGGCTCCAAGAGGTCTGTGGGAAGTGTATAAACACCAGAAGTGTTTAAGTAATTACTACTCCCACTTGAGTTCACATTGCAGATTTCCATAATGTTGGACACAGTCAGAAATGTTACTGAATGCCTGATAAAAAGATAGGGTAAGAAACTAAGAGAACAATGTAAAGAGCTTATCTCCATTGTACAGAGCTAGGCTACAGAAATACATATAGCACTTCTCCTTCACAGCACTCTAGTTTCTCAGTTAAACATGCACATTCCCTAAGCAAAGCTCCTAAAACCTCAGGCAGGGGTTATACATGTGAAAGAAAGGCAACAGTGCATAGAAAGAAAAGCTCAAGTTAAGTCAATTGCCCTACTTACCAACATGGTAACCTAATCTAAGCAAGAGGTCAACAAAGCAGGACTTTATAGACTTGGTTGCTACCAACAGGGCCAACAGGGACTCTGAAGAAGTATCTGAAAGGTGGGTTTCTACTCATTATCTTTTCCCTTTCTTCCCACAGGTTCACAAGGAACTCACTTCACTTGCACACACTGGGAAAGACAACCAGGAGAGCTGTTGGAACACTGGCCAGACCTGTCCTGCCGGTGCTACCCAACCATCATAACCACAATGCTTGAGGGGATCATGGCATCCCCAGCTACCACAAAGCACTTTGTCCCACCACCGGCAGCACATTAACTTCAAAAAGGCATAGTTGAGCACTTCATAGTCTTCACTGGTATGTCAAAATCTCAAGAGTAACAAATCTAATACCCCTGCATACATGAACTAGGTTTGACCACCGCCTAGACCTGCAATGAAAATATGTGCTGCAGGCAACTGAAATAATTGCTGAACCAAACAATTCTGACTCGTCATAATAGCTAAGCCATACAACTCTGAGATTACAGTAGTGTCACTATTTAGTCTTCAAAAAAACATTTTTGAGTTAAGGCAGATCTGTAGTAATCTGTCATCCCCAGAATTCCCTACAGATCCACCCTCAAAGAGGCAATAAAATGGAACAGAGGCTGGAAGAAACCACCCGATTCATTCAAGCCACTTGCTGTTATGAGTAACTATATTGCATAAGCCTGTTAATAAACTAATCAAGATCCATTTTTAAAGTAGCTATTTCTTTGGCTCTGACTGTTCTTGTTGGGAGGTGATTCAGCCTTTGATTGCATTAATAGAAAAGAATCATCTTCCAAATTTCCAATAAAGTTTATTCTCTATTTTACACTTACTTGCTCCTGTGGCTCAAATAGTTCAGAGTTTTGCATTTTCTTTTCCTCTCTGTCCTCAGTGTTAAATCCTCCTCTTGGCATTCTTCCTCCACTCTACATGTTATAGAGAGATACAATATTCCCACTCAGACAATTGGATGGGGCTTTGATGCCCCTGCCCATGGTAGAGGGGGTTGGAACTCAATCAGTTTTAAAGGTCCCTTCCAAACTATTCTTCTATTCTATGATTTTATTCCTTTCTGGACGCTCTTCTAAAGTAAACATACTATTTTTGAGGTATTTTCTTGTAAGAAAGGCTACTAGGATAGAACCTTTCTTTGCATCTGCTCCAGTTTTAGTTCATGTTTCCTGAATATGAATGAGTAGAACTTCATAAATTATTGTGTTCACTAGAACTTTGCATAACATCATTAACTCTCCTCTACTTCTGCTAGAAATAATTCATCTAAGGCAGGCCAAAGTTCCTAGGATTGTACTTGCCAAAGCAGTTTGCCTGTGTTTCCAACTAATAAGCTTCTGGCTGAAACAGTAATTTCTGTTTAGTCCACTCTCAGTACTTGCATTCCATTCTATTGGATTTGCATTTTGTACTACTGAATTTCATCCTGTTTACATTACTGTAGTTCTCAAGGTCACCTAGTTCTTCCTGTATATATAGCACTTTGCTATTGAGAGTGCACTTTTCATACCCAGGAATTGTTATCACCATTTTCCTAGCTTTTGTGTGTGATTAAAACACTAATTCCTCACCCTCAGGAATTTCAGAGCTAACTCTTTTCTACACAGGAACTTTCATTGTTAGTGTTACTATCTACTGAGGTGCAGCTCTAACAATTATTTCCTAAATCCCTCTTTTCAATCCCATATTTTCTTATGAGTCAACAAAAGATACACTTTACTGAGGTTAGGTGAGATTTGCTGTACTTCTACATAGGGAGGTATCTGATTAGTCTACATCACATTACGTCAGCATTTAATTCTGCCCTCCCTTTATTTCTGTGCTTGTCTTTACCTCAAAAGAACTGTTCTAAAGCTCAGTGTATTTTCTAAATTACTCTGACCAGTGCATAACTGCCTGTATCTTTTTCTCCCAACCTCCCTTTTAATATAGATTCTATATACACAACATTCTTGAGTCATCTTGTAATATCCGAGAACAAACAGACTTTGTAATTACATGTTCTGCTTTCCTATACCGCTTCCACATAGCTATGTGATGCAGATACCCCATTCTCCAACATCATTAGATGCTTTGGGAACTCAATCAATCATTTGTAAAAATAACTTTTATATGAGACTTTGAAAAACTCCCCAAAATATAAAGTTATTTATAACTGTAGAAATCAATGCTGGTGAAAAGTTAAACCTCTACTGAAACCTGTACAAGTTTATGAAATTAAGAACAATGTTGAAACCCAACTCTCTGTGTTGCTGTAGCAATCTGGAGCACTGTTGTCAGATCCATGTGCAGTATGTTTTTTATTAGCATCCTGGCTTTCTGTCACTGTGTCTAAAACACCCTTGGTTTTGTGGTTCTCAGATCTATAAAATTATATTTTGGTATTGTCTTACAAATATTGGCTTTAGCCCAGATGTTTGTCAATTCATTATTTCAGTTTCTTTAAAAATGTTCTTCAATTTGAAAAGCAAAGGGTTGTGGTTTTTTTTAACAGACATATTTTATTTCTCACACATAAAGTTTCCAGCTTCCAGAAACAAACTCAGGTTTGTTTCTTCTACTCAAGGAATAAAATTCTTACAAAAAACATTCAAATCACATAAACAGTCACATCGAAATGTAAATGCTAAGCAAACATACATGGCTCTTTTGCAAACATTATTTTGAAATATATATTTTTTTCTTTTCTGGAAATACTAGTTTCTGAAGAAATACAAAGTTTTCAGGTGGTCTTTCAGGATCTGTTTGTTCAACTTCATTTCATAAATCTGAGGAAAATACTTGAAATTACCTACATATATAGGTACAGCACTATGTCTAGGTGAAAGAAAAAGATTCCAAACAGCGAAATAACAGAGCCAGTTCAAAGCTGCAGGGTGTTTCATTATATTGAGTAAAATTTACTAGCAAACATTCTTTTTTAAGTGGCCTTGATTCTAAATTTGCTTGTCAACAAAGTCTGAAGTGTTTTTGCAAGTGTTTCCTCTGAAGTCTTTCCTTTCAACATTGTGTATCTTCTCATTAAACACAAAACTTAGTGGATATTTACTAACATGGAAGTTGTTTATTCCAATACTTAAAATGTGAAGCAGGTACATTATTAAATTAAAAACATTGCAAATTACATTTATTGGAGTAACAATGTATTTAAAGCTCAGATTCAAAGATTATATACATTTTTGACAAGAACATGATAAATTTTCTATAACCCTAGGCACACAGGAATTAAATGTCAGCAGTAGTTTGCCCACAGCTTAAGTTTCTAAGGGGATACTCGCAGCAGGGCTCTATCCCAGCACTCCACATACCCTAGTTCTTATTACTTAAGTAATTCCCAAGTTATATGCAGACACAGTGTTCAAGGACAAAAATAAAAATCAGAACATCTAGTACTGTTTGCACATATGAGGCTGATACATTTAATACATTTAAGTAAATAACTTCAGATAGTATCTATCATTCAGAAAAAGGGCAGAAGTAACTTTCTGATCTTACCAGTCTCTGTTCTCAAGCAGCCTCCACTGATTTCAGAAACCTTCTCTGACTCCTGGCTGAAGTGCAGTGTTGTGGTTTTCACCAGTCAACTGACAAAAAAAGTATGTTTTGTCAATTTTCAGCTTATGTCTCACTTCTCCCTGTCGATGCCTATCAACGTCCTTATTTAGACACCATTCATGATAACTTATCTTATGAGGGAGAATCATCCTCAGAACTATTACCTTTTGTTAGCTTCTGGTGATATGTTTCTATGATTTTAATCCTCAGGTGAAAAGGCTTTTAATTCTTTTTCTCTAAATACAGTAACTTAAATACTAAGTAATCTATTCTTTCGCAATAACCAGAGTCTCTGAATCTCATCATGTTAAAATACTGAGTTTAGCTCCCTCATAAATACTGCAGATCTCTTTACCATTCTGTTTCTTCAGCATTCATAAAATGTAGGAACATACTGAATACATGAGAATGCATTTTGTAATGGTGGTCAGAGAGACTGTTAACAAAATTACGCTGTGATGGTGGGAGGCTTGTTGAGATCTCAGCCTATAGCATCAAACTAACAGTACCCAAGTTACTTGTCCACTCTGGAAACTGAGTAATTCTTGGAACCAGTGATACATCTCCACTTCATAAAAGCTACCTTCATTACTCACTATTTGCTATCTACCATTTTGCACCTATGTCTAACACACTGTACAAGTGGCTCTAAGATATAATGTCACCCTAACTGCCATATATGATTACTTCCTTTTCATCCTGATTTATTGTTGACCACTTTATTCAGGAGTGATTTAATTATTTCTTTCATCATCAAGTATTAACCAAGAAGAAGTAAAGGCAATATTGCTCTCTCCAGAGGTCTTCTGGAAATACCTCTATAAAAACAGTACTAATTTTGGAAAT
>JANHGL010021560.1:23353-39696 GCA_024611195.1 Ceyx melanurus
GAGGTGGGGTCTCACCAGTGCAGAGTAGAGGGGGAGGAGAACCTCTCTTGACCTACTGGCCACACTTCTCTTAATGCCAGAATATGCCAGAACACGTTGGGAGCAAAGAAGTCTGTAACCACATTGGAAGGCCATGCATGAACAGGCTCCTGGCAAGACCTGTGAACCCCTGGAGAAAAAGGAACCCACATGGGAAGACTTGTAACCCCCATGGAGGACCCATCCTGGAGCAGTCTGTTCCTAAAGGACTACACCCTGTGGGAGGGACCCCACACTGGAGGATTCATGAAGAACTGCAGCCTGTGGGAAGGTCTGATGCAGGAGAAGTTCATGGAGGAGTGTCTCCCATGGTTGGGATGACATGCTGGAGGAGACAAAGTGTGAGGAGGAAGGAGTAGCAGAGACAATGCACGATGAGCTGACTATAACAACATTTCCCATTTACCTGCACCACTTGGGGGAAGGACATAGAGAAATCAGGAGTGAAGTTCATCTTGAGAAGAAGGGAGAGACAGGAAGAAAGTGTTTTCAGTTTGTTCTTATTCTTCATTATTCTATTCTGGTGTTACTAGGCAAGAATATAAATTAATTTCCCCAAGCAGAGTTGGTTATGCCTGTGGCAGTAATTACTATCTCCCTGTCCTTATATCAATTGATGAGCCTTTTGTCATATTTTCTCTTCTCTGTTCAGCTGAGGATAGGGACGGACAGCAGCCCAGTGGGCACCTGGCATCCAGCCAGGGTTAACCCTCCAAATTACTGATAACACAGTAACTCACAGCTTTACAGTTATGTTATGACACAAAATTCTGATTAAATATCATTATTACTCTACAGTTCCTATAATGGGTACAGTCTCTATCCTTTGATTGCTTTGCTGTGCACTGTATAAATACAAAAAATATGGTTCCCATTTCAAAGAATGTGAAAATAATTTCATGCACAAGATTTTCTCAATAAATTGTAGACTAGAAGAAGTCTCAGGAGGTCATCTAGACCATCTAAGTGCCCTAAGGAGGTATTAACAATGTCAATTTCATTCCTGAGATTTGCTTAATCTGCTCTTAAAGATTTCCAGTTAGGGGAATTTCACAATCTCCTTAGGCAATATAGGCTACTGCTTTATTATCTTTATTATTAAAACGTTCTTAATATCTGAGCTGTATCTTCCTTGCTGCAACTTACTCCAAGTCCTTCTTATGTAGTCTAAAAGCAACAAAATAACAGTCTACTCCTGGCTCTCTACAGAGCTAAGAAACACTACTTTAAACACTTAAATGTATTATTCTTGTCTTCTTTAGGTTTATCAGTCTTGACTCATTTTCTTATATGCCACATTCTTCAGACCTCTAAATCTTGTTACTCTTCTGCATATTCTCTTCCTATCTTTAATATTTTCCATATTTTCCAGGATGACACAGTATTCTGAGGCCTTGAAAATACTCAAGGCAATAAAAGAATCACTTTGCATCCCTCCAAGACTGATATTTATAAGTCTAAATGGTATTTACTTTTTGCACAGCAGTATTACTTTACTGACTCTTGTTTCTCCTGTGTACCATTATAACTCTTACTTATATGAAGTACCTTCCTGAATCCTTGTTACCTCTTTATTTGTGCAATGGAGTATCTGCGTTTAAGAGCAGCACCTTATTTGTTTCCACTGAGTAACTGTTTTTTTCATCAGATACAATACAACAACCTATCAAAATAAGTTTTCTTTTAATCTTCTCCAGTAAACTGTATGTCCTTCTCCTTTCACTGTTGTCTCATAAATGCACTTTGTATAACTTTATCCATCTCGCTAAGGGAATACTGACTAGATACCACACCAAAGGAGTTAAGCTCTGTGCAGCCGGTTTCAATCTGTCCTTTCTGACAGCAATCCACTGGTAACTGCTTGTAAATGGTTTTCCAAGGCTGTAGTCACCCAGTACAGTAGTTTCATCTTGACTACATATTTCAAGCTCATTTTTGAAAATTTCGTGAAACTGTATTGAAAGCCTGACAACAGTGCAGATGTATGATACCACTGCTGCTCTTCTGTGCTCCAGACTTGTTTACCTGTTTAGAAAGAAACTTAAGTGCTCTGTGAGATAGTTTCTTTTCAGCAGGAACCTATGTTGCTGTTACTTATCTCCATGTTATCTCATATGTTCATTTCACTGTCTCTCAACAGTTAGTTTATAATCAAGTGATCAACACACAGAGGGTACAGATAAAATTGACTACTAAAATGGAAAACCAGAAAAAAAAAAGCATCTTTATAGGAACACATGTAGGGGCACTAAGACAAACTCCCAGTGGGTTTTCCCCAATTATCCTCAGATAAATGACATCTAGCTTGTGATTTCTGAAACAAAACCAAATTGTGCAGCATGACAAGAGCAGGGGATTGCACTTATCAAAAGGCCTCTCTGACATGAACAGATCTCCTGAACCTGATGAAGTAAACATGTCTCTTCTTATGACAGAAGACAAACTCCTGAAGACAATTTCCAGGTTATTTACCTTCACATAGAAGACTGTGCATAACAAACTCAGAATGAGGATGTCTCCTAATGCAACATCTAGATGGCTGAAAGTAGGTGCCGTCAGACTCACTCTTTTTTTTCAATGACTTTGAAGCAAAGATCCACCAAAATTATTCTTTCCCATTCAAATATTGGGGGGAAATTGTGTTATAGCTGAAAGTAGTGGCATCTAAATGAACAAGCTCTTCTTTGTATTTGTCTGCATTGGCGTCACTTCACAAAAATACAGTTTGGGTTATGTTTTTCTGAACAGCTATGAACAACCGTCAGCCTTGTGGAAATGTATCTCCTTTTCTACTGGTAGAATGTGCTGTCTTCCTCTGGATTTCTTGTTTCTTTTATATTGTTCAGTAGGGTTTGTTATTTTAATTCTTGTGGCTGGAATGCAGCCTGACACTATCCATCTTTTTCCTTTTAAGGTTTTGAGGAAGGCCATGCCTTCAGGGCTGTGACAGGCCTCTCAACAACCCACCACCTCCTGCTTTGCCAGTGTTTGCAACTTGGCCATAACAGCCTGGGAGACACATCTGATCACAGCTTTGGTCATGTTTTCAACCATAATTTTAATATGTGGCTTAAAAATTTCCAAATTTTCCTTTAGAAAAATGACACAGCTTTTGGAAACAGTCTATAGAATACACCATCTACTCCACCTGGGCTCTTTAATAACTCGTGCTCTTGTTCCTTTTAATTATTTTACTACTTTACTACACAATAGTGTGCTTTCTTAAAATATCTGAACCTTCCAGGGTGGCAGCTGTGACTTGACAACCTTCCACTATGGAGTAAGATGTGCTTGTTTTATTTCAGTGCTGCCTGTCTCAGTATGAGTTTGGTTCACTAGCTCATTACGTAGCTTGTACTGTGTCACTATAATGATCTCATTGCTGTTACCATTTGCCAGAACACTGCATGATAATGGGACCAATACATCTCCAACCAGATGGTATTCAAAAAGGTTTTGTGTAGAGGTAGATCAAGATAAACCTCCTAGGTCTGTCATCTGAACAAAGAAACTGTCACTGGCAACCACAGAAGCTTATAAAAAAAAATCACTGGCTTCCCAGCTGTTCAGGAATTTTCATCTGTTTTAATCTATTTCTTCTAATTGCAGTATTAAAGATCAGGCCTATGGCTGGTCAACAGTTAAAAGCTCTGTTGTTGGAACTAGTAAGAGTTTATACATTCCAACAGTATGTTTATGGATGGATAATTGACTTACCACAAATAATAATGCCATGTCTTACCCAGCAGCAATATTAATATTACTCCAGCTGTCTGGATATTGTATTTCTGCAACCCCACCTCCCACTGGCTTGACAGCTACCGTGGCCTTTGAATAGCTATTTGGTAAAGCTGAAGCTGGTGAAATTCTGGTGCAAGCACTGTGGGGGTACATGATGCAGAAAACACAGTTTACTGTCCTTTTTCTACCACTCTCGCTCCAACTGCAAAATATGATGGTCTTTAAGGACTTTATGTGGCTGTTAAATTTCTAGTGCCACCAATACCACTTTACAGATAGCTGTTTATTTTTCCCTTGACGTTCTATTGCTAGAAACTCTTCAATTTTGCAGATTCTGCCCTCAACAGTGTCCACTTTTTGAAGTTCACTAGAATAAAACATCTTTATAGCTTGTTGATTGTTGTCCATTAAGCAGCACATGAGTATCTGACCCTTTTGCATGGTTTCTACTCTTATTTGTGAACATTGCTCATAAAAGTTATCAGATCTTTCTTTTGCTCTACACATCCTCACATGGTCTTCCTTTCTGAGTGGAGGCATATTTACACTAATTTTACACCCACTCTCAGGCATGGTCTTCCAAATCCTTGCAGAGCTTGGAGGTTTCACAACATTTCTGACTCTGACATTACTATGGAGGCTGTGGTTACAGTTAAGTTTATAATAGAAACTCCAGTAACACACTGATGTAGCAAATTCTGTGATTCTGTGATTCTGTGAAATGGTAACTGCGTGCTGTAACACATTCCATGTCTTCATTGCTAGCATCCTGTTAGCCTATGACGGAAGCTCCTACTCATTATTAGTAACAAAGCAGTGAACATTTTTTCTACTTTAACAGTTTATCTAAAGGCTGGTTTAAAAACATCTATTCCCTGCTTGGTCTGTAATTACTGAGGCAGGAAAAACAGTTTTAAATGCATCAGCTATTTTAGAATCTATTTTGCCATTTATTCAGTCCAGGTACATTTGGACATTATGTTAATCACTATTAAAATGAGCTTAACACTGTTACTGTGTTTCCAAAATGCCACAAATACCTGTTAGTTCTAAAGCACTTTCTCACTTCCTTATGTATGTTGTAAAGGTCTTGGTATACAAGCCATGCAGCCACCTGGTTCTGCTTAGATCAACAATACCTGTGGCTGTTTCAGAACAGGGATTTACACCTCCAAAGCTTCCCAGATCCCCAGGAGCACAGAAAGTTGTCTTTTAACAGATACTGCAGTCTAGTTACATGCTACTACTAGATGTGCATAAGAAAACAAACATCAGAAAATTGATTTAAGTAATGTTCAGTGAAACTCTATTTACTAATTGATCATTAGGCTGTCTCTCATTGTCACTATAGGGTTTTTTTCAAAGCTGTTAATTTCTTAGAATCCTTTAGTTTTTTAAATGAGAATAAAACCAGTTCACAAAATAATCCAGTCTTCTATGTAACCATCCAGGATAATATTTTTGAAAAGTGCTGTAAAATCCATGTTAACATAATCATAAGTGAACACAGGCAACACAGTCCCTGACATGGTATTACAAGTAGCTGTTAGCACACTGAGATGTAGGAAGAAGTTGCCTCCCACCCTCTCCATAAAACTTTTGCTTCTAAGATCACAGCACAAACAACTTCTTTCCAATGCATATGGTCCTATTAGACAAGCCCTGTGGGGTGTAGGCGTCCATATACGTATGTTCCTGTGAGAGTTGAGGTTTTTTTATGTTTTGTTATGTTTGTTTTTTTTGGTGTTGTTATTATTTTTGTTTATTTATTTGGGGGTTTTTGTTTTGTGGTTGTTGTGGATTTTTTATCTGTTTGGTTGGTTTTTATTGTTGTAATTTGTTTTTATTCTGGCTTTTGACTTTATTAACCAGTGTTACTCTATTTTCTAGCATGGGACAAAGTTGAAGGACTGCCCTAGTAATAGTGTATGGTAATCTGTTTGGTTTGAAGGTAGGTGAAGGGGACCTCTAGGTCAGATTCACGTCTGGTTTGTTCTTTGCTTCTTGGTTAGCTGCACAGGATTACCCTTTGCACAACACATATTTCATGGTGCCTCCCTGCCCTGTCTACAAGTCCACCCCCACGCCCCCCCCTTAATCTTTCAGATGTATCATTGTAGTTACAACTAGACCCATAAATTATACAGTCAGAAACTGATAGAAATTACCCCACGGTTCAGTGCTTCCTGATTTCTCATTTTATGAATTCTACTCCAAACTCTCCTGAATACTCAGTTGAAACATCCTACATAGTTAATTTTGATATAAAGGTTAAACGAAACCTTAGTAAAGTCATTGACTATGCTGTAACTCAAAATATGAAAGTTTTTTATTTGAAGAGAAAATTCCAAAAGAATACAGGACATACAGAAAACATCACTATCAGTGCAGAATTCTACCCAGCAAAGGCTTCTTATTGAAATATGAAAGTACTTGCTATACACTGAGTTGAAATATTCCTTAAGAAAACATTTGTTGATCATCTGCAGAAAACTGTCATGCAATTTCACTGAACTCCAAGGGACAGTACTAGTTTGTAATTCCTAAACCAGAAATAAGTAGAGTGTGATGTTCCAGGTAGGAAAAAACTACATTATTTCGGTGTTTATCAACATTCACAGTAGAAAATGTGTCAAAAAGGTTTTGATGGTAGATGCAACAGCTGCAAGTCTAAGTAACTCTGTGTAATTCTGTGATTAGAAGGTATTCCTTCTTACTCAACAGAAAAGTGACATTTGAAAAGCAGTCACAAGATTCTCAGAATAAAATTTGTACTAGTCCAGACCATAACAATATAAATAGTAAATCTTAGAAAAGGAAAAGCAGAGATTTAATTTACACTGAGCAAAATTTTTTATTGTAATTTTTATCCAGACACACAAACTAAAGTGATTTGAAACATTTATATAAGTTGTATCAATTTTAATAGTGTTTCAGAAGATAAATAAAACCTAAACAATACTCTGAAATACTGAAATCGGTCATCACAGATTTTTATGAAGAAAAATACATTTTTAATATGACAGTTATATATTTCTAAAAAAGCTTTACAATGGTTTTCTTTCAGATTAGACAGAATTAACTGAATGTTTTGTTCAGCCTGGAGTTTTGAATTTTCAATTTGACAAAACACATTTACAAAAACCTGGTAATTTCACGTTCTTTAAAATAGTTTTCAATATTGCTAATGTAGTGAAAAATCAGTTATATCAAATTTCAGTTTTATTTTCTGCAAAGGTATTCTTACCAACAGAATTCCCTGTGGCTTTACTATAAGTTACACTAAAGTTTTAGGACTAAAAATGATGGAAAAAAAGTCCACTGGGTATGAAAGTGTCTTATCAAGTAAGTTTTTACAAGGATTAAAGGTCATGTTAAATAGAACCATTACCAACCAGTATCTACCAGAACAGTGAGAAATTATTCTCTCAGAGTGAGGTCATGATCTCTTCAGTAAGGCCAGGCAATAAAAAATACAGGAAGGAGGAAGGACAAGAAAGTGAGAAACCTTCCTTCCCTTATTATTCATCTTATTAAAAAAGAAATGGAATCCCTGATTTCATAATGTTTAATTAAATTGCTCCACAGTGATAACTTGAGGTGAAGGGAGGATTGTGGAATAGGTACAGATAAAGCTGACTAATCAATAAAGAACATTAAAATAACATGAGCTGCTTCTTTAAAAGGGTTAGGATTGGTCTCAGAGTTTAGCCTAGCAGGGCGTGCTGCAGCAATTAAGTACAGGCTGTCATCACAGGATTTTTCTAACTCAGAACCAGGCTGAGGGGAAACGCAGTAGAAATCAGAGCTAAACAAGTACTCAGACAAAAGCAGGGAATCATAGAATCATACATTGTCAGGGGTTGGAAGGGACCTTGAAAAATCATCTAGTCCAACCCCCCCTGCCAGAGCAGGATCACCATGAATGAAAGCATCCTCCCAACAGTGCAGGGGGCCAGTCAGGAAAAGGTCAATGAGAAAGTCTTTGTGAGTGAAGTTATTAGAGCATTAGATTAGTCCAATTAATTAGTACAATAAAGAATTTACAGCATAGGCTAAGTTGGCCTTTGATCCTACCTTCAGAAGTCATATGGCCTCTCTGAAAGTCAGATGTACTGAAGAAATAAATGGAAACTAAAAGAGTCATTGAAGCTAAAGCCACAGAAAACAGAAGCTAAAGCCACAGAAAACAAAGGTTTTCAGGGTGTCATTGAAAGAAGGGTATTGCATAGCAAGAATTTGGGACAAAACCCTAAAAAAAACCTTTCTGAAAGATAAAATTGATAGGTATATATCCATATGCATGTACATGAAAATATAGAAAACTTAAAAGTTTTTCAGTGTGAGTGTCTGAAAGTACCATAATAGTAGCTTCAAACAAGACAAAACCAAGATGCACTAGGAACAAAGTATTTTATTGTTTTATGAGTCTGTTAACTTGCATCTAATTCCAGTGAAGAATACAAACCTGGAAGACTAGAAATTTGGACTGAAAACTTGATGCTGCTTGAGGAAAGCAAATTAATTCCATTTGCTTTGCTGCTGTAAGGAATGTGTAAAAATCAAACAATTTTTAGTGAATGCCAGAACTTTCAAATGCCATCTTTGCATGACTACTATGTTTCTGATCTCGAGCTTCATTTGATAAGGATGTTAATTCAACTGGATCCACAAAAACTTGACACATTTAGAAAGGATCTTTAGCTGGGAAACATAAAAAGATAATCCAATGGAAACACCTTAAGAACATATAAAGCTCTTATAAAAAATAAAGATGAAAATTCTGAGATCTGAACTGTCATTCTGAACTCAGTCCATGGGAAAACAATGACCTGTAAAAGCATCACATTCTTCACAAGAAAGTTTAGTCTGACAGTTTTCCAGATGAATTTTAACAACATCAAAATGCCAGGATTACCTATCAGGCTTTGCTCCTTGTTGCCTTCATGCTAATTGCATTTCTCTAGATTTTGTTATTCTTCGAGATCTGCAAGCTCCATGCCAAATGAGAGTCTATGTTAATCCTTGTGTCAGACTGACTAGGCTCTACCAAAGCAGACTGATGTGCATTCATGCAGACTTTCTACAGATACTCAGTGCCATGAAAAGCACGTATCATAAATGGCTGCATTCATTAGCCAGAAATTCAAGCATCACTTGTTGCTTAAACTTGTTCACTGCCTGGGCTATCCATCTGCCTGCCTTGGGGAAGGGAGTGTCTGGCTCAGTTCAGTAATAGCAAGCCAGCTCTCAAAAGAAGAAGAGACTGATAGCTGCAGCACAGCTTTTCTGCAGCAGAAAGCTTATGCTGGTTAATACAGACCCAGAATCCATACCCTGTCTTGCAGGCTGCTGCGCTCTCTAGAGGGAACTCACAGCAAAGGGAACCGTATTCATTCCCAGACTATTCATGAATTCTCAGGTGACTGTAGGAGTAGTGAAAATATTACAGATTATGACGGTACAGTGTTTCAATCGAATGCAGTGAAAATTTGCTAAAAAGATGCTCTCAGGATCAAATCACACCATTTTCTCTTTGCCAGCTCAGTTCCCTTCTCCCTGAGATAATGTTTCCTTTCAGCCTTCAACTACCAGCCTATGCCAATACCACAGAATTTTGAAGATAATAACACACAACAGAATCTGATAACTATTGAACATATATGAAAATGTAAGAAAGGACAATATAGGAAGAATAAAATGCTAGGACACATATTGGAAGATACAAATGCAGTTATGGGAGGTCCAGGAGGTTTGTTTCTTAAACCAACATAAATTCATTAATGAATGACATAAATAAGATCTATTTCCTAAACATAAATGATATAAAATGGTAATATAATGTGTATCATGTGGTTAGTAGTAACAAGTGCATTACAAATGCTTTAAATAAAAAACATGCAATCCAGAATGTAATTTTTTAAAAAAGAAAACATATAGGAGTGGCATCTCTGTGTCTAGCTTATTTCAGTATTTTAAACAAGAGACAACTGGCTGACAAGAAAAAATGTGGGGTTTTTTTTAAGAATGTGAGCCATACAGTATTTAGCATATCATATTAAGTTGAGCTGACTACTTTTTTTCTGTTTTTAATTTCTGATAAAATAACTGCGTTCTACTCTGTTCTTTATATGACAACACATCCCTTTTTAGTCAGGTAAGCATACAGTAGGAACAGGTTTAACTGCAATACTTACTTTTGGCTGGTAATGAAAAGTATGTTGACCCATGTCAGTTCATAATCGTTTCCTGAACAAGGATGTGAAAATCCAGCATTTGAAAGATTTTCACATGTGTTAAAACACCAAACCAAAACAACAAAAAACCCAAACAATCCAGAAAGAAAGGGAAGAAGGACCCAAAGAAAAAAGATAAATAAAAAGCCTGTGAGGTTTACAGCTCTGACTGCAAAATATTCAGCCTGGCAGCTCTAGGAGAAATACAACTCTGTGTACTTGAACATGCTCTCCCCATTAGAGGAGGAGTCAGTTTTGCAACACTTACGTTCCTTGCTCAAGGCAAAACAGTGATTCTCTTCAGTGCAAGGAATGTTGGAGTGTGACAGCTTTAAAGGTGAGAGGTGTACTCCAGAGTGTAGGAATGCATCAGCAGAAAAATAACATTTTAAATCATCAGCTACATACTCTACAGGTTGTTGTGGCATCTAATAAATCCTAGGCTTATTGCCTAGGATTAATTTTTATATATATTTTTAAGGGAAAATGAGTACCCCTTTAACATGAACTGCATCCATAATACTCTTTTTTGCAGCAGCAGTCTATGTTTTCTATTACAGAACAGTAAAAAAAAATATTTTTACAACAGAATAAAATGTACTTGCTTTTCATCAAAAATCAGACTAAACAAAAGGAGAAAAAATATTTCTAATTTTAATAGCTTTTCCCTGTGATTTGCAAATAATTTCCGATTATCAATAGGGCTTTGAATTTTACTGTCATACTCTATTATCCAGTGGTCATCCACTTCTACTTAACTGAAAACATTTTTGCATATTCTTACAATGTTGAATAATGGAATCACATTTTAATCTTCTCTGTATTCAAGTCAGTGAACTGAATAAGAGATAAAATGCATGCATGTTGTAGTGAAAATTGTTGAAAGCAAGAAGACTGGTGAAGAACATTCCTTTTCATAATGAGGCAACATTTCTGTGGTGTGGATGTTATTATTAGAGTCAAGTCAGAATTGAGGTCAGAACTACTCAGAACTTGTTACCAAATGGAAATTCACACTATTTCCAACAATCAGTAGTCATATGAACATTTTTTTGGCAAAATAGTCATTTTCAAGTAAGGAACACACACCTTGATATCTATCCACACAGAGACTACAAAAACTTCAAGTGCGTTTCTTCAGTATGGTTTGGGCTCCACTATGCCAGCTGCTGCAGAAAGCCACAATTTTACCCTGCACCTCCATGTTTTATTCCTTTCCATTCATCACATGTGTTGTGTCATCCATTTGACTCCATGTTAAGATGGTGCAGGGAGCTAAAGTGGTGGAAGATAATTCTTTTTTTTACCTCTTGTTGTAAATTTCTGAACACACTCACTCTGAGGTCATACAAATGCTAGTGATAGGGGAACGGAATGCATAGATGGCAGTACTGACTCAGTTGATTGTATCATAAAACTATGCCCTAAATTTGATCACATGCTCACAGCATTCAGCCAGCTCTTAGCAAATTCCAACAGTGACTCTCTGTTCTGAAAGGGATGAAACTGCTCTTGGTAAATAGGAATGTGTTCTTGAAAAGATGCTATCACCTCAGAAATGAGAAAAGGAACAGACAGTGGAACCTAACAGATATTTCACAGGCCAGAAAAGATGTAGCAAGCTGTGGCTGGTTGTTTTATTTCTGTATCTGCTTGCCTCTGCTAAACACAGGGAGAGAATAATGCTGAGGGAGGCAAGAGAGGTAGGATCCTGCTCTGGGAAGAGATTTTCAAAATTAAGGTGAATCAAGAAGTACTGTCCACACCATCACTATCTTAATTTCTGTAAAATGAGAGTGTAACATTAAGGTCTGACATGTATTTTTTCTTTTTTTCCTAACCAAAATAGGCTTTATAACCCTAAAATCTTGTTGACTGGAAAAAGAGTCCAAAAACTAAATCACTAGTGATTTTATGAAAGACAAGATAAATGCTGAGAGTTAAGAACTATCACTGAGATCTCTAAAAAAGGATAACTTTAGACATTATACCTGTCCTATCCAGATTATAGCTAGCTAAAGTAATGCAGCCTTGGTAACTGTGGCAGAAGTCACTGCAGTGTGATATAGTTTTTACGTATTTCCCCTCAGTTTTGAATGTTTTTCTTTTCAGCTTTTAATAAGCACTGTGTGCCTGTGGCTACACTAGTAGCAATATTCAAGCCAGTCAGGCAAGTTTGTACAGGCACACTCAGTCTTTGGCAGAATACTGCCAAGAAAAGACAACTGTGATCCCAAGAGCTCTGGATTAAGAAGAATATTTTAAGGTAATAATAAGAACTCATGCACAGAACACAGATCACCCATGTTCTTGATTTTTCCAAGTTAGGACAGGAGAATATAAAGGTCAGCAAGACAAGGCTCTAAAACCTGTCTATTAAAAAATGATTGATGGAAATTGGCTGGTTTAATGTGGCAAAGTAAAGGTTGAGGCATAAAATGGAACAGGCACTTACATGTCACTATAAAGGTAACGTATGTCTATAAATACAAAAGACAGCAAGCACTGGGAGAGTCCAGTAGCTGTTTAGGCTAAGGAACAAAAATACTGGAACAACAGTCAGAAACAGAACACAAAATCAGGCAGTAAACTAAATGATGAGAACCAATGGAGTATGAAAAATCAGAGCAGAATTTCAGTAGGGTAAAATAAATCATAAATACCTCTAGAGAGCCTGTCTCTGAAAGGAATGATGAACTTGATTTGTCTCATGTAATGTAACTGGTATATCCACTTTAAAAAGTTGGTTTAGGTCAGAATCTCAACCTGCCCCTATGGTCAGCAGAGAAAGATTCCTCTATGGCTGCTCTAGAATCACAGTAATTTAATTTCCAGAGTTTGTAGGCTTGGAGTCTGCTAAAATAAGCTATCAAATTCCAAACACCAGTCCTTAACATCAACAGATCATTTATGGAAAGGAAGGTTTAGTAAATTAAGTGAGCAAGGGCCTAACTTTATTTTTAATATAAAGACAATTGTATCAACCTCACCAATCTCAGTGCAGCTATTCTGCATCAGAGCTCCATCATCAGACTTCTGCCATTTAGGCAGAACAGATTTTCACTGCCCTTCAAAAGAGCAAAAGAGTGTCATGACAGGAAGCATGCAGGACTGGGAGAACGGCAGGAAAGAAGAGACAGGTTGGAGGAACCAGACAAAGGAAGCAAAATGTTTTCAGGAAACTACTCTAGAGGTGAGAAAAATGCTAAAAGGGGCATGTCAGGCAGTGAGATTTAAAGGGCATGTAAGAAGAGACTGTCTTTCCCTTTCCTCCAGCCCTTCTAAAATATTCCAGCCTTCCTCAGAAAATAACAGGAGGTTGTGGCTGTTGGTCTCTGCCCCTGCCTGTACCACCACCAAAAAAAAAAAAAGAAAAAGAAAAAGAAAAGAAGAGTAGAGTAAAGCAAACTGGTTTTAAATGTAAAGAATGTAAGAAATAAAATAGGAATTAGAATGCATAAAACTACAGAGATAATTATATTTTCGTATGTCCCTGCCTACGTTCCTTAACCATGATCTCCTCTGAAGAGGCAACCGCCAAAGCCCTCTGATGAGAGTCTCTTTAGAGACAGACAGAATGTACTTGCAGGACCTTTGTAATATACGAGAAGACATGGCAGGTACCATAGCTGCTCACTCAGGTTTCACATCACCCATGTGCTTCAACAATCCTGCCCCTTATCAAATAGCAAGTTCACCCCAAAAGTACAGCAAGAACACCTAGTACCAAGATGTCCTTAATGCATAGTGGCTACCATTTTGACAGAGTTTTAGTCTGATGGTGTCGCCACCATAAATTTGGGTTCTTTGACAATGGTATGTTCAATACTGCACCAGGGTTGTTGACACCAAACAGGAGACATCTTTTTCGATGGGGGAAGAGGATCTTTGCGGAGGAGATTGCAGGGCTGATTGACAGGGCTTTAAACTAGATATGAAGGGGGAAGGGCATAATGTCACCAGGTTGCCATGTAGCAAACCGTGGGAGGACACAACAGTGTGAGAACAAAGAGGGACTAGCAACGGCTAGTTGTTGCCCAGAAGCATGCTGGGGACAAAGTAATGCTGCCAGGGAGTTGCAGAGATGTCTCAGATCCCCTTCAGGTAGTAGATGCCAGGAGGGAAGCATCAGGGAGACACATTAATGGAATAAAGGGGAGTTTCCCTGGGGAGACAATACAACCAGTGGCCCAGCTGAGGTGCCTCTACATGAATGCACAAAGCATGGGCAACAAATGAGGAGTTGGAAGCCACTATGCTACTAGAAGACTATGACATAGTGGCCATCACTGAAATTTGGAGATGAATCTTATGACTGGAATGTGACTGTTGATGGATAGAAGTATTCAGAAGGGACAGGAGAGGAAAGAGGGGTTGGGGAGTTGCCCTATATGTTGAAATAGATTGAATGTGATGAGATATCCCCAGAAAATACACACCAGCAAGTTGAAAGCTTATGGGTAGGAATTAGAAAACAGGGCAACAAGGGGAACCTTGTGGTTGGGGTCTACTACAGGCCACCCTATCAAGAGGAATCTCTTGATGAAGTATTCTTACTCCAATTACAGGAAGTATCAAGGTCACAGGCTCTTGTCCTGCTGGGAGACTTCAACCACCCCAACATTTGCTGGAAAAGTAATACAGCCAGCAGTAGACAATCCAGGAGGCTCCTGGAGTGCCTTGATGACAACTTCCTGAGGCAGGAAGTAGACACCCCCACCAGAGGGGAAGCAATACTTGATCTAGTAATTACCAATGGAAATGAGCTCATTAGGGATCTCAAGATTGGAGGCAGCCTGGGTGGCAGTGACCATGAGCTGATAGAATTCATGCTACTTAGGGTCAGAGCTCAGCCAAAAAGCATTGTGAGTACCTTGAACTTCAGAAAAGGAAACTTCCAGCTCTTCAATAAGTTAGTTAATAGGATACCTTGGAAAGCAGTGCTTAGAGACAAGGGGGCAGAACTGAGCTGGCAGATTTTTAAGAACACTTTTCAGAAACTATAAGAGATCTTGATCCCCAGGTGCAAGAAATCAAGCAGGAAAGGGAAGAGGCAAGTGTGGTTAAGCCAAGACCTGCTGGTCAAACTAAAAAGCAAGAACGGGCTTCACAAGCAGTGGAAGCAGGGACAAATATCCTGGGAAGAGTGTAAGGATACTGCCCAATTATGTAGGGATGAGGTCAGGAGGTCCAAGGCATTGTTGGAGAAAAACTTGACAAGGGATGTTAAGAATAATAAGAAGGGATTCTTCAGGTATGTCACTCAAAAAAGGATGATCAAAGAAAACATTCCACCCCTGAAGAGTAAAAATGGTGAGCTGGCAATAGTGGATGAAGAGAAGGTTGAGGTTCTTAATAATTATTTTTCCTCAGTCTTCACTGACAAGGTTTCTCCCAATAATCCCCAAGTCAAACTGCAAGGTGTGGACCAGGATGGTGAAGTCCCCAACACTGTATGTGAATATCAGGTTTGAGGAACCTAAATATACATAAGTCCATAGGATCTGATGAGATTCATCTCAGAGTCCTGAAAGAATTGGCTGTAGTCGACATGTCACTTGCCATGAGATTAGAAAAGCCTTGGCAGTCAGGTGAAGTCCCTGGGGGCTGGAAGAAGGGACATGTTACACCCACTTTTAAAAGGAGTAGAAAGGAGGACCTTGAAAACTATTGCCCTTTCAGCCTCACCTCTGTGCCTGAGAAGATCATGGAACAGATTCTCCTAGAGTGTCTAACAGGACAAATAGAAGGCAATGGGCTGATGAAGAACAGCCAACATGGCTTCATCAGGGCCAAGTCCTGCCTGACAGATCTGGTGGCTTTCTATGATAAGGTGACTACATCCATGGACAAAGGACAACCTGTTGATGTGATCTATCTGGACTTATGCAAGGCTTTTGACACTGTCCCCCACAACATCCTACTCACCAAGTTGGAGAGATATGGATTTGATGGTTGGACTGTACAGTGGATAAGGAATTGGCTGGATGGTCGCATAACGAGGGTGGTAGTCAATGACTCAATATCCAGATGGATTACAGTAATGACCTTTGGAGGTCCCTTCTGGCCCTAAACATTGTATGAGTCTATGAATCACCTATGATGAAATGGCAGCTGAAGATAGCTTCTCCTTTACATGGAAGTACCCCAGGGCCAGCAAGTGCATGACATTCTACATACACTCCCTACCATAAAAATAGTGTTTTTTATTTGAGAGGTGGAAAGTTTACCTGGGAAAGACTCACCGATGTAATTACTGGAAGCATGGTGTGTCTTCAGAACTTGTCTTGAAAATAAATCTGCATCAGTACTTTTTCTCCATGACCA
>JANHGL010021562.1:249-21914 GCA_024611195.1 Ceyx melanurus
CACCGAGAGCCGCTGCGGGATCATCCCCACCCGTGCCTGGCCTCGCTGGGAATCGTGGGCATCATCACCCACCTCACTGGGCACGGCTGCCCCTCGCTGGGTGACCCCAACCCAGGTTGAACCTGGAGTGGGAGGTAATGGGATCCTTTCCCACCACTGCCCTGCCACGGGTGGACTTCCCCAGCACCCCAGGGCTCACCCCCTCCCCACATTTTCCAGCTCTGGAGGAAGATGCTGGAAATTATACAGAATAGAGGTCAGGGATGCTCTGAGCAGGCCCAAGTCCTTTTGAGTAAGCAGTAGCAATACCTTTAATTGTAAGATAGCTAGAAAGAGAAGGCAAAACACAACACCCCAGAACAATAAAGCCTTAAAGGGTGGTGCCTGGCCACACATGTCACTCAAGCCAGCACTTACCTCTGACCATGTTACTCACTTAACAAAGCCAGACATGTCTCTGTGTATTTTTTACTTCAAACTGAAATAGATGGTTCAGGGAACTTAGAAATAAAAATAAATCCAGGCATCTTGAATCCAGGCACTACACTATGAAAGGAAAAAGCTGTTTTAGGGAAGGGTGGGTGGGTTTTCTTGTTGTTTTGGTCAAGCATATTAATGCTTTACTGCCTCAGAGGTGGCTGTCCAGGATTATATGATTTGTGAACTTAATATAACACCACACCCTTGTCCTGAGCTGGGTGCAAGCAGTTTGGCTTTTGTTTTCAATTTTTTTTTTTCTCCTAACCCTTCAGCATTTGAAGAAAGTCTTTAAACTATTAACCAATACAACTGTCATCTTCCTGTGTTTCCAGACATTTTACAATAGGAAACAAAGAACAAAACCCTACAACAATAGCTGAGAGGTATGAATTGCCTCATTCATCTCACTGGAATGTTCAAAAACATTAACTGTTTTTTGACTGATTCAGCAGAAAACACACTGCCAGATCATAAGCTTGTGTCTGATCCAGAGGAGATTCAGGGATTGAAAAAAGGTTTTATTTTTTCAGCAGAGCAAAGCAGCACCTTTCCTGAAAGGAAGCAAATACTCTTGTTGATGGAAGAGGCTGCGTGAGAGAGGAGAAATTCTGACATGGCTTGAGAGAGCTGCTGCCTTCCTCTCTCTGTGCTGGCTCTGAAACAGCAACCAGCTTATCTCACCCCCATTCTTAATCCACAAAGGTAGTAGATGCTGGAAAAAAAAAAGACTCTCATAATTTAAATTAATTAGCAATTAGTGTCCACTCGAATATACCACAATCAGTGCAGCCCTTTGGAGTTGAACGGGAAGGGTCAAGAATTCCAGACTGGAGCATTTTAATCTTTAACTCTCCTGGAGCAGGAAAGGCAAGGTCAGCACCCAGGGCTGAACTTCCCTTGAGTCAATGCCATCATTAAAGCAAAGTTTGGTCAAACTCCTGTTCAAACATGTTGATGTGCTACAGGCAGGGAGAAAACAGATGGATGAGCTGTCATTCCTCACCCTCCTCCCATCAGGAATGGTGGGAAAGGGAATCAATTGCTGCTTCCAGGACTGCTGTCTCATTTCCAGGTCAGGCCAGAGGTGTGTTACACACCAGAGCCACACTCAGCCAAGGCGGGCAGAGCTGAACTGCCCACCCCGACTCCTCCCACAGCACTCCTGCTGCACCTCAAAACTGAGCAAAAGTCAAAGTCTGAAGAGAAATGAAGCTCTTCATGAGTGAGGGAATTCCCCAAGTTGGGGAATAACATCATCAGAGGGCTATGGAAAAGGGCAGTTTCATTGTAGTACTTGATAATTCAATATTTTATCTGAATAGAGAACAAAGTAAATAGATTTTTTTTTTACTTACCTCACTCCCCAGTATCACAATTCATGGAGAGCAGTAGCAAGTGACATCCTCACACTTCCAGTTAGCCCATTTAGCAATGACTGGGAAGTGGCACGTGTCCTAAATAAAAGGCTACAGGCAACTGACATTGTTTTGTTTGTTTTTAATGGAAAATGACATTTATGAGCAAACTGGATTTCTTAAATAAATAGAAAACATTCATTCAGGAAAAAAAAAACTCACAAAAACAAACAAATGTTTAAAAAGTGCTAAATTTTCCAATTTCCTTCCAAGATTTCATGATAGAGAGTTACATGTGCCATGCTGGCTGAATTGAGAATAATTTTATGCAAAGTAAAGCCATGGTTATACTTCCCTTCCCCCCAGACACATCCCCATACACAGTAATCCAACCATTTCAGGCCATTTCTAGGAATTAGTGCTTTGGCTGTGTCACCTCTGCTACCCTCCCACCCCAGGATTGACAGCTCACAGTTGGCACAAACCTGTAAAAGTCAGTTTTAAAACACCAAGTCACCAGAAGAACATTTAGATTAGATCCTTGTTAAAAGTATATTGAGTACATCTCAGGCTCGAGTTGATTCACCTTTCAGATAGTTTAAAAATCACACCTAACTGCAAATGAAAGTGCACACAACTCAGTGCTGATCAGCACTGACCCCACCAGGCATTTCCCAACCTGGGCTGAAAACTCAGTCCAGCAAGTTTTACACAGATACAACAGAGAGACCTCTTCACAGACAGCTTAACCCTTGGTTTCCTGAGGTCTTTTCCAGAGAGGTGGCTCTCTCATTTGCAACAGCAGTTGCCAACCACCCCAGGGGATGTTCAGAACAACTTGGGCAACTGCCTGAGTTGTTTCACATCAAGAATGGTGCCAACTGAATTCATGCTGTTCAACTGGCCGAGTGTTTCAAGGGCTGGGATATGCACATTTCCAGGGAAAACCTGAATATCTCCAACTTTCCTGCCAGGTTGTTCAGTGAATTCAACCCTCCCAGGTAACAATTTGGGTTGTGATTTTAAATCCTTTAAAATCTGAACTGAGTTTTCATCTGCTTGATCTGCTCTGGGAGGAAACATTTCATTTGTAATATTTCTTAATACAGCACCCTTTAATTCTGGTGGAGAAGTGTGAGCAGTCAGCTCTCTGCTGTGACTCTGCAGATGAATGGGAAGCCTTCCATCCATTCTTTTGGATAATCCAGTCCAGTTGTTGACACCATCCACCCCAGGGGTGCAGTTTTTGTCCAGCAGGCTTTCACTTTTGACAGTGCCAGAATTGCCACCTTGAACCTGCAGCTCCTCTTCATCTTCACTGCTGTCATTGCCCTGTATCAGCCCATAACGTTTCAGGTACTTCTTGGTTGCAAAAGACATGTTGTTTGGTGAAATCAAGCTATGGCCCACCATGCTCTTGTCCATGTTTGTATGCAGGATGTCTTGGAAAGAGAGATCTTCGGGAGGGTTTTGTCCCGAGTGACTGAGAGACAGTCGAGATAACTGATTTTCATTGAGATATTTGAGTGCTATAGCATTTGCTTCCATGCTCAGATCAACAACATTGGCAGTCAAGCCACACATGCTGACATTGGCAAGTGACATGTAATTTAGTCCAGGAACCACTGCTTCAGGATTTATGCATGCCAAGATGCTGAAAGAAAGCATCAAGAAGTTAGTTCAGCATTCCAGCAGCATGCATTTCACAATCCAAACTCACCATTCCACTTTGCTCACTGTACTGATTTCTCCTTCCTCCTGAACACCACAGCTCAATCAGGCTGCTCAGTGAGGAGATCATGTGTTCTGTACATACTAAAAACTAAAAAGCAGCTCTCCAGCTACTTATATCCAAACAGACAATCAGTGATATTCCCTTCTGATTCATTACTAGAGCAGTGATGATACTCTCTGAGTCAGTACTAACCACAAGACTAGAGCACTGATGGTATTCCCTTCTGATTCAGTGCTAACCACAACCTTCAGATGACAGAGAACACACCCCCAGGCAGGTTTCAGAGCTGGTTTTGTTCTTAGAGCAGGTTTTAGCTCTTGGTCTATTCTCACCAGTGAGTTTGGCATTCTATGTCTCTGATCCCAAGACCCTAGGTGCTGCCATCCAACCCAAACTTTGTAATTAGATAGAAGATACAAGCACAATTATAGATCAAGAACATCTCTGTCCCAATGGATGCCCATTCCAGAATTCTCACAGAAACTCTCACAGTGTCTGTTTGCAACATTCTTATTTTTGAAGGCATCCTGTTGCTTGGGCACAGCAATTTCTTGCACATATTAGGTGTATAAAGACTGAAAAGGTCTGGTAAGTGGTTATAAACTAGTGCATTTAAACACATGTCATAGTAGCTCCTAAACCCAAATGTCTCATGCTGAGAGTTAAGAGTCTTCCTATTTCACTGAGCACCCATTCTGAAGTTTGATTTAGGAGAATAAACTCCTGACTCTGATGAACAATCACCACTCATGCTGTGGAGTTGCAGTGTTTCCTTCTCTAGTGAGCTGTAGATCTTCTCAGAATGGTTTATCTATCAGTCATGAAAGTGATAAAGAGTCCCACCCCAGATATGAAGGAAAAACCCTAAGAATTCCAGTTTTGTCTTGTGCATTCACTTAACATATTATTTTCATTAAATAAACACTGACAGACTCTCCAGAGAAAGGTACCCCAGAAAGTCCAGAAAAATGCTTGATGAAATTCAAGTGAAAAAGAGAAAATAAGGGGCTTATAAACTGTGTGACTGGAAACAGCTTTTGATACATAGCTGAAGAGAATATTATTTCATTAGATGGTTAGGCTTTTGTGTTTATCTAAGTTATATACTAGTGTCAAGAAGACAATAAGGATGAAAGTGAAACTGTCCCAGGCAGTCAGCCTATGCCTAAGCAGCTATATAAACAAATTCCTGTGCCTCAAACCCCTTCTTCAGAAATTACTTCTGCTTCTTCTTCTGCTTCACCAAGACTGTTTCTCTCCCCAGCCTCCCTGTTTCAAGTTAAAGCACTCACAATAACGAGAGATTAGGACAGAAACAGTTTGGATTACGTATCAAAGCCATGGTAACAACCCCACTTATACTGGTGAAGTGCAAGAAAAGGGTTAAGAAGTAGTGACAACATATATAGCTGCTTAATGTTCAGTCTCCCAGGTCCAGTGCTTCTCTGGAATACTTTGACATAGCCCAAAGGATTGAAATTACTGAAGCAGCTTTGTTATTATTCCGTGGAATTGCTACTGCATGCACAATTCTCTAAGAATCACCAGCTGCTCTAACAGCTACTTGTGTCACATTAAAATAATCTGAGTTTTGCTCACAGAGCTCTTAAACCCATCTGAACCACCCGTAGCATGAGTCAGTGTTTCATCTTTCCAGTAAATGTGGATCAAGTTGCCAAACCAATCCCCTCTCTTTGCTCACTGAGCCAATTTTCACTTCTGGTTGGATCTACAAATTACTACTTGAAAAAAACCCCACATTATTTTACCTGGCATTCTCCACTTTGTGAGTATTTGTCTTCACTTTGCCAGGAGAGTCAATTGTCACTCCAAGGCTCTTGAGTTGTTTGAGTGTAGCACTAATCACACTCTCTTTATCCACCACCCCTGTGTCAGTCTCCAAAGCAATTTCTGTTGTTTCATCAATATCCTGATGCTTAGGAGCATTGTCATTAACAAATCCTGATTTGACAGCCAAGTCATCTTGCTCTTCTGAAGACTTTAAGAGGTGGTTCACTTGGCCCTACAGAAAAAAGGAGCAGGGGAGAGACCACAGAGATAAAAACATCATGATGTGCAGGAACTGTCAAAGCCCCAAATCCTGGTATATTAAGCAATTTAAAATACAACTAGATGGGTTAACAGCTTCTTCTGACAAAGGAGCCAAATTCAGATTCAGTTTGGATGTAATCACAAGCTCACAGCAGTGTAGTCAAACACTGGAATATCCTACACTTTGAGTTTTCTCTTCTGAATTTAAAACATCAATAGTCTCCAAGCCCCTTTAAGGGATTCAAAGATATAACACTGTGCTATTTTAAAGGGCACTAATTTGGGAAATTACCAACTGACATTGTGTTTGAACTACAGAATTAGCATTTATTAGGCAGCACTCCATGCAGGCATGGAAGAGTAGAGTACAGAATAACCATTTCAATCTTAAAAAATTAAGAACCCCAAACTTGGGAACTTTGCTGCACAACACAAACCTGAAAACCTCATGCAATTTTCCCTCATGACAATACCAGGCTGCAACTCCAGCAGCGTTGCTGTTTGGACTGTTGCATTCAGTGCAGAGTATGAAATTCAAACCACATTACCAGTAAGTCCTGGTAAAGCTTCTGATCCTCTGCTGGATGCCGAGGCAGCACCGAGGAGGGTGGCTCCGAGTTGTGCTCACTCGGTACCACCACGTGGCTGTTTGCTCCCTCTGTTGGCTCTTTCTGTAAAGACACGCTCATCACTTCTTCCAGGGGTGAACTCGGAACAAGTGCTTGGGAAACGTTTCTGTTTCTGAAAGAGAACATCGAGATTGTTAGATATACCCGGGAAAAAAAAACAAAAGAAACAGATCCCAACGTTGGCAGTTGGTCTAATGTTTGAGGCTTCCCTCCCTTCTGTGGTCATCTTCTTCCAACAGTCATCTAAGGATTGAGGGAACACCTCTCAGTGGGGAACTACAGCAGCCTGATTTTTTTTTTTTTCTCCAAAAGATGATTTAAAAATGCCAATGGCTTCTCTGGACTCTTCAAAACCTCAGTGACACTTTAAGACTTTTATTTAATCTGCTTTAAGGTTATTCATTTGGAATTTGTCTTGTTTTCAGTCTGGACAGTTCAAGAGCCTTGAGGAATATGTTCCATACACTCTGAAAGGACTCATTCAAAAAGCCATTTTCACCAAGGCAACTGATCATGAGATAACTGCAGTTTAAAAACTTCTCAGCACCACTGTTACAAGCACCCAAACAACTCAATGCACACTGACCATCCTGAACTGAGAACAATCACCTAGTTGAAATCTCTTAATAGTAGATGGGAAAGAAGAACCAGGATATATCCTGAAGCTTTCAGATAAAAAAAGGTAAATATCCCAGCATGTTGTTGCTCAGCATCACAACATGATGCTCAGCATCTCCTCCAGCTCTCTGGTGTGTGCAGCACAGAAACCTTTTGAGACCAGACATATCAATAGTGATATCACCCCCAGGAGATACTTAAGTGACCTTCCTTCCTTTTCCTGTTCCTCAGGAGACAAGTGTAAGATAAAGGAAATTTCAGAACTCCAGTGATCAATTGCTTGTGTTGAAAGTGATAAGATTGAAAGCACGTGACACACCAGCCAGTCAATGCAGGTTATCAGTTACTGGTGCACTGGCAATTATTCATCAGTCCCAAAATTGGTCCCCTCCACCTCCAAGAGATCTGGGTGGTGCTCTACAGCCTGACTATCAGGTACTTACACATCTATTTTACAGGTTTTCTAAGTGGAAGAGAACCTTAGGACTCTCTAAAATACAACGTTCAAAAGACTAGAATCAATAACACTTATGTAGCAGTATATGTTTGTAGATAATGCTTTAATCAAGGACTGAATATTTAAGTTACAGCTTAATTATCATCCCATTTCTCAATATGATTATTTTTAAAACCCAATTTAATTGTGAGAGCAACACTCTCCTTTGGCTTTTTATATATAGTGAATGTTAGACTATTACAAGTGCTAAATTGTTGGGCTGTTCCCTGTGTAAAAATAGCATCCATGTAGATAATAAAAATATTTTAATTGCTTCCCAAATTAGACTGAAATTAAGTCATTGCACTATAAAGAATCTCAGTTTAAAAAATAATGAAATCAAACAGCAGTGAAGTTGGTACCTGCATTCACTGCACACAAAGTGTGCAAAGAGTGGAGAGAAATTCAAGGTACAGTCATATAATGATAAACCCCCTATCCTAAACTCCTCATAATTAGAAGGGTTCTGAATGCTGACAAAAAAAGCCATTGCAGGAAAACAATTGGCTACAGCAGCATTCCCTTTCCTCCTCTGGATTTAAGGTAAGAGAGGGAATGCTGCCAGCACTGTACATGCTTTTCCAAGTGAAAGGCTTTTGCCATCAGCTGCTGCTGATAGGTAAAGCTTGTTAAACATGCATGACTGACAAATGCAAACTCAAAGGCAACTGTGTTTAGGGAGCTGTACAATTTGAAGCACAATTTCAAAACAAAGTAGTAAAAAAACCCAACAACACAACAACTGAAGTCAGGTGACTATATTTCTTGGAAAATAAAAAATCAAAGTATTAACTTATGAAAGGCAGATCATCTTATTATGCAAACACAAGATATTTCTAGATACTTACTGGAGAGTGTTCTGATTAGTTGCTTCTTCCCCAAGATGAATACTGTCTGCAAAGCTGGGCATGTCAACCACCTTTAAGGAAGAAGCAATACTTGTATTACTTGCATCTTGTCCAGCATTAATTGAAATTGCTATATCTTCCTTAGAAATCTCTTCATCCTCTTTTTTTTCTTGTGGTAAGGAATCTTCTTGTTTCTCTGAGGCTGTGTTCCAAAATAAGCTGGCACCTAGAAGAGAATTAGAGATTTACCTGTTTAAGGAAAGTCATTACTATCTTCTGAGACCCTTTGGCTTTGTAAAGCTGGAGCAAGCTTTTTCTCACATTGTTTTTTCCACCATTTAAAAAGTGATTTAGTGTTTTGAAGAGCTTAGAGTTGATGTTCAAACATCATAAAAGTCCTAGTTTCTTCTAAAGCACACTTGATGAAAAGAAATGGTTTTATCAAAGCATTTTAATGCACTGACCTTGAGGCAGTCTGAAAATTTCCTCCAGACCAGCCACAATCATTCCATGGTTAACAAAACTCAATATATCATTATGTAACTTTATAGATACAGCTGCCTAATTTGCTGAAACTAAAGCAGATACAGTCTCCTCTCCACGAACAGCTTCCAAAAATCACCAATAATATATTTAATAGACCAGTAGATGGGATAGAAACTTTTTTTTTTTAACAAATTAATAGACCATTTTAAAAAGTAAGTGGGTTGTGTTTGTTGTTTTGGGTTTTGTGTGTGTATTTTGGTTTGCTTGTTTTTTCTGTGTGTTTTCTTTCAACAAGGCACAATTTAAAATATAAGACTACAGCTATAAGGGAAATATTTCTTTCAGCAGTATCAACTACTGTTATTTCAGTCAAAAGACAAAAGTACATCACCTACAGACCTCAGCTGGCTTTTCTACCTGGGCACATGTTTGAGTGTGTTCAGCATGTTGCAAAACATTCCCTGGGTGCCCCAACAAATGCCAGAACCATCCAGAAAAAGCCATGCCAGTCTCTTAAAGATTAAAAGCTTTACCTGTGCTCACAGCAACGCTCACACTTTTCCTCGTGTGGGAAGGTTGTGTTTCCATGGAAACAAGATCCCCCTGCTTCTCAGGCTGCAGAGCAGGGCTGGCTGCAGAGGGTTCAGAGGAAGAGCCCCGAGGAGCTTGAGCTTCCAGCAGGCGCTGGATCTGTAACAGGGATCAGAATGTTACCATTTGTACAAGAAAACAGGGAGCATCCCAAGCAAAAGGGAATTCTTAACTTGGGATCCTCTGAGGTGTGTATTCAGAGCCAGGCTGCTCTGCCCCAGAGGTCAGATACACCTTCCAGTTCTCAGTGTGCTGCCCAAATCTAACCATGGGGTTGGGTGTTGGCAGAGGGAGCAAAGGAAGGGATTTGAAGGCTGCTGGAAGAACTACACCCAGACAGCCTGAGTAAAGCCCAGTGGCACTACACTTGTTGGAATGATTCTCTGTCCCTTTCATTCACATGCACTTGTTGGAATTATTCTCTGTCCCTTTCATTCGTGTACAAAGCCTATTACTGACTTAGCAGCCAAAAAGCATTTAAATGCCAAGTGTCCTACACCAATTTATATTAATCAGAAAATTAAGCATTTTAATGCTAACATTAAGGTTGCCCAGGCAATCTTCATGGTAGCATTTGCATCCACCCTGCTCACCACTCCACAGAGGTGTGCTGTAAGAGTGAAGGCTGCATTTATGCACCAAGGAGGGGTTTCCATCCCTCAGGCACTATCCATGCTTTGAGAGTTTGATTTGACACAGCAACTACATCTAAAGCATATTTGTTGTAATTTTCTAGTTTAAACAGGAAAAAATGTCTTGTGAGCAACTTTCCTACTCCTACCATTCATCACCAGCAGCAAAATTGAAACTGTCATTTCAGCCCCAAAACATTCCCTGAAAAATACAGAGTCAGCAGGATGACTTAAAAGGAAATTATTGTGAACAAACTTTATGTGGTATCAAAACAGAACTTAGGGAGACCACCAAAGGGCAGTTTCCCACTGCTGCAAGGAACTGCTGAATCCTGCCAGTCTGCTGCAAACAGACAGCTAAATTTTCAAAGCAACAACCTCAACAGCTCAGGAAGCTGCAGGCTCGAAGGTGGGCAAAACAACATGAGAGGATCTCTGTGCTACACTTTTGTGCTCCCAGTAATTCTAGAGCTCAAGCTGTATTTTCTTTTTAATGTAGACAAGCACATATATAAGAAAGCATTTATCTAGACAACATATTTGTTTGTTATAAAACACTCTGCTAAAAGGGAAACCATGTTATGATAAATATAAAATCTAATCAGGAGTCAGACAGTTTTCATTTGTTTTATGGGACAGCAATTAGCAGAGGTAATTAGGACCCCCCAGCCTTCATCCCTAAGGCTCTCTTGTTCCAACAAGGATAGACAGCAGTTAATTTAATTCCTTTGGCAGGGGAGCTATCAAAGCTTAATCACTAAGAGGGCAGAGGAGAAAGCTGCCATTTCCACAAACCTGAGCTTGAAGTAATTTGAGTTGTCTGTCTTGTTCTGTAAGAACCCTGTATGCATCTGGAGATAATCCCATCAACCCATTATCTGATCCTGCTTTAGGAGCAGGCATGTGAAGGCACTGGGAGTGGGCTGCACAGAACTGTGGACTAGAGGGGCTTGCACTTGAAAGCAGTCTCATTCCAGGAGATAAGCTGTTGTCAAGAGCACAGTTCCCTGTTTTCCCATGATATCCCATGTTTATAGGGCTGCTTGTGGTATATCCTGGGCTGCACCAAATATTTGGGCAAATATTTTGATGGAGCAGTGTACATGGATTTTGTTGAGCCAGCTCTGGTTGGATTTCTGCTCCATGTTTGGGGTTCATTGTCCCAAATCCTTGCCAGGAGTTGATGGGATTATATTGCATGGAAGCAGGAAACTGACAGGTGCATGCATTGGGTGGACAGCAGGGTGGCACTTGAACTGGGACCTGCAGCTCTGGGGGTCTTCTGCAGCTCTGTGGTGAAAATGCAGAGTTGGGGAGGACTGGCTGCATAACAGCAGCAAGCTGCTTGGAACTGGATACAGATGTTTTTCTAATTGGAGGCTCTCTCTGCTGTGTGACTCCATCAGGATTTAACACAAGTCTTTCTGATGGCTTTCTGGAGTGTTGCACAGATGTATCTGGAGAAGGCCCACTGCAAGGGGTTGAAGGAGAAGAAGATCCAGAACTTTTTCTTGATTGAGGACAAGCTTTCTTGCAGTGCATCTCTTGCTGTGGTAGAGCTTGCTTTCCTCTGGAAGGCCTTGAGGTTGGAATTTTCTGGTTTAAATGGTTTGGTAACTGCCTCAAAGAGGCATCTCCCATATTAGGAGAAAAGTTTTGCTTGTCTTCAGAATGCTGAGTGGGGTAATATGTAGATTCCAAGCACCCTTTCTTTTTAATAGGCTGATGTAGCACTGAGGGTAGACCTTTAGCATTTGAACTCCCCATAGGCTTAGAAGATTGTCCTGATTCTATAAAACTCCCATCCAAAACAAGTGACAACTCAGGAACTGAAGGAAAAATCCTGGTAACCTGAAGGAAGAGTTAAATGAGAAATTTAAAAATACTGTCTTTTACCTCTTCACATGCAGAATTTCATCTAAAAGTGTTTTTATTTTAAATTAATATGACCATTACCAGCTCCACACCAACTACATGTTGAACAATCCAGATGCAGGATCATCCTCAGAAGACAAAATTCCTTTCACACAGCATAATAGCCATGTCTACCAAATCAACATTCCATGTCATCATGGAATGCAGCTCAGAGTATGGATCTTCCCCTTCAGGAAATTATAGGAATTAAAATGTCTATAATCCTGGAAAAAAAAGCAGGTTAACTAAAGCAGGAGTCTTGGCTCATTTCTTCAGTTCTTTTTTCCCCCTGCTAGCACTTGAAGACAGAAGCATTATACTTTCCAATGCCCTTACAATTTCTCTTCCTGCTGTAAGCATCACATCCAAGATGCTAAGAGGAATTATTTGCTTAGTTACCTGTTGACTCACTGGGTGGGGACTTGGAATGGGTCTGGGGGATAAATCCTCATCTTCTACACCAGAGTCATGATCACTTGCTGACAACGTGCCAGGTGAACAGCCTTGGGAAGGACTAAAAACCAATATAAATCAAAACAAGAAGAACATTTGCTTGTCAGATTTGGCAGCAGTAACATGAATCTTTAAGTTTTGCACTGTGTCATCTACAGTCCAATAGAAGCAGCATTTTTTCAACAAGCAGTTGCTAGACATCTCCTCCCTAAACAGTTCTAAGGCCAAACAGTGAAAATTGCTGCTTTGGGGGGAAAAAAAAAGATACTAAATCTCCCCACATGCCTCAGACATACACACCTTTTAAGTGACATAACAGCAAAGCACTGATTTCTATTAGAATTTATTTCTAATATTTCTATTAGAAAGATAGGGAGTGCTATAGTAAAGATCATTTTGTTTAAAGGAAAATAAATGGCATCTTATAATTTAATGGTTAAATAAAGTTCTTCAAAATCCTTAAATTTAAACCTATCCAAGTCTCACAGCTCTGAAAAAGTCATAAGGAAAATGGAATTTACACAAGTTTCAGTAGATTTGCTTAAAAGGACAGATCTTCCATAATGTTCAATACAGTGAACTAAGCCCCATCACCAAGGAAACCTTTAGAAACACCCAAAAATTACAGCCATTAGTATCAAGAGTGGAACTAGGAGCAGTTTCTCTTGCAATATGGTCACCTTGACCATCTTACTTGAAGAATATTAAGTCTAGGAATAAATAAAAGCACATTCACAGATTAATAAATCACTTTATGCACAGCTAAACTGACACCTGGCACAGCAGGGGTCAAAAAAACCCCTCATCCAATAAATATTTCTCTTTTTTTTGTGTGTATAAATCACAGCTGAAAGATTTACCTTCTGATAGGAAGCTTCTTACAGACTCTGCTGAAGAATTCAGTTTCTGCATTTTGGTTTTCTGCACTCAACTCAAACTGGATACAGCTCTTGTCTGAAGGTTCAACATTCTGGAATGAAATTTGCTGTATTTGTGATGAAACTTCCAACTTTTAATCACTGTGGCACTACTCCCAAGTAAATAGTTTTAAGGATGTTCATATCTCACTATTTGCTGCCTGTCTTCTATTTTCAATTCTCAATTCTTTCACTATTAGAAGGAGGCAGGCAGCTTCTCTTCCTGTTTAACAGTGTTCCCCCTGCTACTCTGTAAAGAAGTTGGTCTAATTATAGCCATGAGCAGATGCTTCCTCACTGTAACTGCTTAGATACTTTTCCACAAGCCTTCAGCACCATAGGAAACACCAACTGTTCTGATATGGTTTCCCACACCACAGCTGGGCATGTCCTGCAGACAGCATTAATGAGGCTCTGTTCAATGGCTTGGCATCTTCAGAAAGCTAAACTGTACCTGGGCTCAGGGTGAAATAACAGGGAAATTTCCCTGAAGAGGGAAATTGAATTGGAAATAGTAAACAGCTGAGGACACCCAAGACACCAGTTGATCCTGTCAGAGCATATAGAGCAGGTGAACAGTTCAACTTCAGGTCTTAGACAAGCCCAGGAAAACATGTAAGGAACTTAGTTTTCCTAGAATTTCCTTATTAGTTATCTCCCAGATATTGTATCAAATATTTTTCAAGAGTTACTTTGCACAAAGCTAATTTCCCCTAATTAGCAAGATACCTGCAGATCAGTAACCCCTGAATTCCCTGCTGCATTCAGCCTCAAGCAAAGCACAAGTACCCACTTTGCTCTCCAGAAAGCACCAAGGTGCATCACCCACAGCAGCTGTTAGAGGTGTCTAGCCTGTAGCACACCAGATGAGCAGATGCTAAAGGAAATCAGCATTTCTGCTGATCAAGCCAAAAGGTCAGGAGTAAGGAACACTAATCAAGTCTAACAGTACAGTCCATTTTAAAAGAGAGATTCTTAATGCTCTTAGAAAAATGAGCCACTGCTGACTTTGGAGGTCATCTGTCTACTTTAAATTCAGTTTGTCTCTCAAATAATCACAGCTTTAGAGAGCTACATCACTTTCAAACACTGCAGTTCAATTTGGGTCACATTATAGTGACTCATTTAAGTACTTACACTAAAAGTCAGACTTTGAAATACCACATGGCAGTAGGAAACTAAGCCACTTACTTTGAAAAGGTGGATTGGTTCACTGCAAGTTAAGATCTGAAAGCCTAGTTCAGTCTGTCTGCTGCCTGGAGTACACTCATAAAACTCTGGTTCCTTGTGTGTCAATGAGTAAAGCACAATAAGAAATCTCCCAGATTCTGAAAAAACCCTAAAATAGAAAAGAAACCAATACAAAAAAAACCAAAACACATTAAAGACCTTAAGAAAGAGGAACAAGGCTTTTTAGTTTCTCAACATACTGTGCAAACTATCACAGTTCAGCAAAACTGCATTTTGATCATTGCATTTTGAGTGGTGCTGAGCTACAGATAGAACAGATGGACTTCAGACTGATGCCACAGGCAAGAATCAAAGCAGAGAAATGGGAATAGTTCATCTACTTGCTAGTTCAAACCTTCAGGCTCAACTTGGTACTTTAAATGAAATCCTGGAGGACTTCAAACATAGTACAGAAAAATATATCTGTAAATGATACTGTGATTTCTTTTTTTCATATATATAATACAATTGAAGAAGTATTATAAAGACATTTAGTGTTTCAGTTATCTCTAAGCATGCCAAAAATGTCCATCAGCAAACAGGTTGGTGGGGGGGGGTTTAAGACAAATTATACTATTTTACCTACAGGTTGAGAACAGAGAGTAACACCAGTCAACATTTAACACAACAGATCAAGGACAATAAAAATAATGTGCATTTCTACTACTTTCAGAACAATTATTTTAATAACACTTGTAATACACTTGTTTGGGAGGAGGGGTTTGTTTTTTTCTTTGTGAGAGAGCAGTAGGAACAAGATGCTTGGAAATGTATTCACACACAACCCTAAAATTCTACTTACAACTTAAGAGTTAAAAATGTATGAGGCACAGATTAAGCAGTTAGTCTGCAGAGGTTAATTCTGTTTGCATGGTTCATCAAATCTGCCTAATCCACTTCCAAGATGGAATCAGTGAAAGTTAATGAGAGTCAAGCATCTAACTTGCCTATCTAATAATCTAATTGGGCTCTTATCTGTATTTGGGCATATTGAAATTGGTAAGGGAAAAAAACCCCTTTATTCTGTAATTACAGACACATCTGTTCACCAAATGTGGGTTTGCTTAATTTAAAAACAAACATGGTCAAGAAGAAGAAATTCTCATACATACAGTATATTTTGAAGTTTCAGTTACCTGAAAAGTAATTTTACACTATCAACACCTGAACTCCCTCTGCTTCCATACAAATGGAACTTGGCAAAGGTTACAAGTGAAAAGATGCAGAGAATGAATGAGGAATGGTTATCTGCTAACATCACCAAGAAATTAATTTAAAAGCAGAATGCAAAAGATATAAAACCAGATTATTTAGCAGGAAGTCACAGCAAGACAGTATTACCTACAAACCAATATCTTGGTCAGATACAACAGGGGGAAATCTTATATCAAAAGAAAACACCCCTAAGAAAAGTTCAAAACCAAAATCCCACCACTGTTTAAACTATTATTTCAGGCTCACTGCTTCTTATTTAAACTAAAATGCAGTGACCTTAATGAGATTAATGTTTATCCTCTTCTGTTTTGCGATATCAGCCCAGCTTTCTAACACTTCAGCCACAGAAAATGTGTGAGGCAGAAGTCAAAGCCAAAAAGAACAATTTAAAACACCCTAACTCCTATGTAACTATGCACAGAATTCTCTCAACTATCTCTGAGCAGAGCTCATGCTGTCAGGCATTTCTGGGGAATACATTTTTAGGCAGCCAAGAGCTTCTATGTTTTACAGATAAAAGCAACTTGCCTTTCTTGAATTGATGAACTGAATAAATATCGTAAGCAACAGGCCCAAACTTGAGGACAATAGATATGAGAAACTCCACTCAGCCAACTAGAAACAAGAAGAAATATCCAATTAGACACAGCTCCACTCCTCAATTTCCACTATGTAATCACTCAAATACATCAATAGGTGTGTTAATCTGCACAGAGTGAAACACTTACACTCCAACTAATGGCAGAGCATAAGCCTTGGGATCAGATTCGAGCAGCAAAAGCAATTTTCTTGTCTGATCCATAGTAAGGTAGCTGAAAGAAAGCAAAAGTTGGGGGTTTTTTAGTATTTTAGAAAGCAGTCTTTCAGAAAAAATTCCTGAAGAGAAAAATACATGTTTAGAAAATACTGTGAGGAAAAAAGTTCAGGAAAAAAACCACCCACACCAAAATTGTTCTTCCTCCACACAGAAACTCAGCTTTTCCTCACTTTTCTGTGTATCAAATCATTAAGGACACAATTTGCTTATTATGGTATTCACAACAAATTCAGAAGTCTAAGTCAGATACAAATTGAAAAGGAACTTTCAGAGAGGCATTCACAAGGTCTCTCCAAACCAAATGACATTCAATTGCTTCAAATTATTTCCCTGTCCTATCCTTAGTTCACCTTAAAAAATGATTTATCAGTCAGAATGAAGATTCCCCATCTTAATGGTGTGATGAACAGAAAAAGCTTTGGCTCACAATCATCTGATTTTCATTCTAGGACAAATACTGATTTAAAAAGCTGGGTGCTGTTTCTATTTATTTTCTTAACCAGAGGTCTATCCCCCTGCCCCAGTAGAAAGATCCTTCTCCTGAACCAGCTCAGATTTTTGCCTCAAACCATTTCCAGTTCCTTGTTTAGAATGTTTTCAATTTTTCCAAGTGAAGAAGTTCTGGTATTTTTATGTCAGTTGTTTTACTAAGCAAAGCACTGTTTGAGTGCTACATACCTGCTTTAGGAAATGCAACAAACTGCCAGGCAGCTTTGAGAGTTTTAGCACCACTTTTTACTCACCCACAATTGCAAGTTCCTCGAACCTGTGCAATATTCATAGGGCTGTTCAGATTTCTTGCTAGGGCAGTGGGAATAATTGGGACAGACTTCACAGGGGTGTATTCCAAGATATTTGCAGCAGTAATAGAAGCCCAGTGAAAAAGAAAATGTAGATTATCCAGGTTTTCTGTGAAAACAATGTGAGCTCTAACAGTGAGCAGTTTAGAAAGATCCAATGATTCTTTACTGCACAGACTGTGCTGCAGGGCCTGGAAGTAAAGACAAAAAGGTTAAATACACTAAATTTTCTTCAAATGTTTACCATGATTCAAGTTGTACAATACTAGGAACTCAAATCATAAATCATAACTATTATTACAGTAGGCACTGTATAAAAAGGCATTAATACAGGTCTCCAAAGTTCTACACTGAATAGAATGAATAATGTAAGATACATTTGGAATTAAACAATGAATTGTTTTTATGATGTATTAAAAAACCTGGGGTTCCTTAAATACTATATAAAGTAATAAAATAACAGACAAGTAGAAGGCTCAAGGTGAACTGTCAAAGTTCCTTCACTTGCATCCAAGAAATTTGTATTTTAACAACTAGATGCAACCTCAAGAGAAAGTTTAGATGTGAAATAAGCATTATTTGTATTAGAAAATCCACACAAAAACTACAGGCAAACACAGGAATGGAAGGCATATTTACTAGACTGTATGCCTACTGGAGAGCACAGAAGTGACAGGCACACATTTCAGCTACAACTATTAACCTAAGTAGACTTTACATGCTTTCTTACAACTCATTCATGCAGATTGGAAAGAAAAAGCTGGGGTTTTTATTGTATTAAAGTATGTTTGCAGCAATCACTGTTGTCTTGCTGGTTTTAGTGGTCAGAGCAGCTGAAAACCTTTGGTCAGGCAGCAAGATTTTAGTCCAAGATCAAAGACTGGGTGAACCTTAAAACACCTGAGAAGACAGAGTGATTTATAAAGTTTCTGACACATTTAATGACACTCAAGCAGCTCATTTCACATAATCAACTAGTCTTTCTGCAGCCACAACTTTGCTGTCTTTGAAAGTGATGGCAGCTGGAAACAAGCCTTGTGCAGAGTCCATTCTCCTGCCTAGAAGAGAGTTAATTCACAAGCTGCCTACCTGGAAAGCTGAGCTGATATCTTCAGCACTGTGCACTAGAATATTCTCTGAAGAAAGTCCCCAAGCATTAACTGTACATGGAATCAAGAAGTCTCCAGGAAGAGCAGCAGTTGGAATTTTGCCTGATCCAGCAGCAAGTTCTCTCCCAGGATCAAAGCGGTCTATTGTCAGCGTTACACCTTCCCCATCTGCAACAGAAAGAGATGAAGTTAAGAGATCCAAGAGCAACAACTCAGGCTCCTTGAGAGCAGCTCAGCCAACTAGTTGATGCTTGAAATTACCTTCATCTACTGCAAGAGTCCCAAGCAAAAAACAGGACAAGAATTTCTTTTCATTCTGCTTAGCGTGGCGATAGGCGAGTCGCAAGGTCTTCTCCAGCACAGACACCTTGGGGTTCCTGAAAGAGAGACAGCAAGAAAGTTGAAAATCCAAATTATTTTTATTGTTTTGAAAAGCATTGATTGTATTGCAATAGCTTCCAGAAAGTTTGGAGTTTTTGTTTTCTCCTTTCAAAAGAAAACGTAAGGAAATGGCCCAAAGTCGTAAACAACAAACAAGAATTAACAACAGTGTATAAAACAGCAATGGAATTTTAGCTCTTGCTCTGTACAATTCATATGCCAGAAAGCCATCTTTTTAACTGGAGCAGCTCCACAGAGTGGTCTCTACAATCATCTCAACAAGGTGCAGCAAACCAGCATCAGAGAAACAATTTTTCCTATGGAGATTAAATGGGAAGGAGAGAGAAGAGCTTTTTTTATCTATGGAGAGGGAAAAGCTTTTTCATCTGAAGGGCCATCAAAACTAGAGATTAACATAAGTGATTTATTTTAATAGAAGGTGGAAAGAATTAGGAGCACCAAGATCAAAGCACAGGACCTCTGAATAGTCCATTAAGTGTAAAAAGGAGAAAGGGCCAAAAAGCTTAACTAATTTTGATGTGGTATTCTCTCATTTTAGAACAATATTTAGCATGGATGCTTAAAACACCAACAGACTGGATTCAGTGACACAGGAATGCAAGCATGGAGAAAAAATAGGTAATTATAAAGTCCCTAATTAGTAAAAAAAATGGTAGTAAGTTTGGAATCTAGGGCAGTAAATACATCAACGTTATTTTAGCTGAAGAAAGCTTATCTGATATGGACTTGGAAAGAGGTCAAAGTTGAAAGTGAAGCTACTGGTTTAGGTGAATACTGTGATAATGGCTCAAATCCTACTTGCTCAGGATTAATTAAGTGAAGTGCCTCCATAAAAATAAAAGGGATTTATTTTAAATGTGTTAAAATTTGCAGGTTTTAATATTAACTCAAAAAACATCATGTGGCAAGTAAAAGTGGAGGCACCTCTGCCCTGTATGCAAGGACTGTCCACCTTTATATGCACAGACTTTAATAATATCTGTATAAAAAAAACCCTAATTATACTTAAATAATAATTTTTTTCTCTCTATTTCTTTTACAAGTCAGGTTTGGAATAGCCTGTCCCAGAAATTCACAAATGCTTCAGATATGCTTCTAAAGAAAAATTCTAAACAAACACCAAACACACACCAGAACTTTTGGCATTTTAATTCAGATTCCTGAAGCAAACGTAGTAAAAATACCCATAAAACCATGTAGCTTTAAGTTTTACTTAAAGCACACTATCCAGTTTGTCAAAAGTATTTTTTCCTCCTCTACAAATGTTTAGAGATAAGGAAAAACATGTCAAAGAAAATTACAAATATGCTGTTGCTTTTACACCTTTCCATACAGGGAGGAAAGGAAAAGGAATTTTAAGTTTCTTCAGACTGAGACACCTCCAACCCACTTGTAACAGCACAGAAAGGGAAACTCACATCTTTCCAGTGAAAATCTCTATATGCTTAGAACAAACACACTGGACCTTCCTTTTTCCCTTGAACCTTGTCATACACCAGACACAAAAGTTAAGATAAGCCTATAAACCATATAATTCTTAATTTATTTTAACATTTAGCTGCTTAAAAGAACAAGTTATCCATACCTGTAGTAGGTAATGTGTGAGCCAATGCTCTCACCCACAGGGACTGGGTCCCAAAGTGCACATTTTGACAGGGGGAAACTGAAAGGGACCATCATTTGGGGAACAAACCTGGGAAGAAGACCACAGAGGTTAGAAAGGAAAAAGGATTAAGCTTAATACTTTGAAATATATTTATAATAAGGAAGAAAGGAGTAACACTGGAAGAAAAACAACAACAAGGACACAAACTGTTGGTACTTTTGGTTTTTTGTTTCAAGTCCAGGCCAACGAAGCAGAAACTTTGTCCTGTGAAGTTGTCAAGGATATGAACTACCAAGTCAACACAAAACTTCCATTTTCCACCTGACAGTTTCTTCATGTAATCTTCGAAGCCAAACCACAAGCTTTCAGATAAAACACAAGAAAAAAAGCTGCTCTGGGTATATTGTAGGAAAGGAAAAGGTTATCATCAGTGGTTAGAAACTCTCACTGCCCATTTAACCTTTAAAGACTTGAAATACAACCTCAGCTTAAATATCTTAACTTCTAAACAAAAAAAAAACCCGCTTTTAAACAAATCAACCCTTTGTGGTTATTCAAAGAGCCAGACTTGGTCAAGGTGAATTCTCTGCTTTTCCTCACGTTCGCATGAAAGCTTTCTCTGTTTTTAAGCAGCTTCTCTAAGCAACTCGTCTCCCTCACGTGTTTTCAGCAGCAATTAATTGATTCCCATTACAAGCCAAACGCCCATAGAAGTAAATTAGGTTTATAAAAGGCAAAACTTGTTAAAGCCGCTCTGTTTTCAGTAGTTTTTGGCAAGGGCGGATCATAACGTCCGTTTCCCCCCCCCCGCCCCCCAGGCTCTTTATAACCGGAGCCGCACGGGGTCCAACGTCCGCCCCGACGGGCTGGGAACGAAGCAGGGTAGAGGGGACCCTCCCAGGGCGGTCTCCCCAACACGAAGCGGGTACCTCAGATCCAGAGCAGGCAGAAGGGGGGTCCACGCAGGGCGGGCGCAGCTCTGCGCCCTCCTCTTCTCCCCGCCGCGGGGCGGTGCCCGGAGCCTGCCCGCAGCAGCCCCTCCCTTAGCCGGGAACCGGAGGGGTTCGGCCAGCGCCCCCCTCCCAGAAGAGGGGAGCGGCCAGTGACACCCCTTCCCCAAGGCCCGCCTTCCAGCACCGGAACCCGCCTGAGCCCCCGCCGCGGTAGGAGCAGAGCCGCCCGCCCCGACCCCCTCCCGCTCTCCCGGGCGGGCCCGGGGTGCCGGTGCGGGGGGTGCCTGCAGCGCCCCCCCCCCACTCCCCTCCCCCTCACACTGAAAT